>APFE030577524.1:126628-164077 GCA_000404065.3 Pinus taeda | reverse complement strand
TTATTAATAAATTGCCTGTAGTAGCCACGTTGGCACAGGCCGTGGATTGTTTCCCTCTCTGAGGGTTTTAACCACGTCAAAATACTGGTGTATTGATCTGTGATCTGTTTGTCAGCGGTGTCCTTTTCGTGTTTAGTCTGAGGAACTTACCCTGTAAATTCCTACAATTACACCTTTTCATTCCTTTTTTAGAAGCTTTGTCATACCATTAGAGCTGATTATCTTTCCCATATTCCTTGCAATACCCCTTAATACAACTTCCTTTCCTTCCATAGAAAATTTCATGAAAATTTCTTGAAAATTAAAAGCTATTGTACCCAAGGATTGTAGCCATTGGACTCCTAGTACAACATCAGCACCTCCCATTGGAATGGAAAGCATTGGGCTAGTCAATACATATTTTCCCATGGATAGCTTGACATTATGGCATTTTCCAGAGCAATTTTATTGTTCCTCCATTTGCAACCATCACTTGACACTCTGGTGCTGGATATAAGAAGCATTTCAATTCTTTTGCTACCTTACAATGAATAAAATTGTGAGTACTTCCTGAATCAATCAACACTATTACCTTTTTCTTCTTGATTTGTCCTTCTATCTTGATGGTTTGAGGAGTGGTAATTTCCGCCAATGCATTACAAGATATCATCGGATTAATTTCTTCTTTATATAGGCTTTGTTCCTGGAGTATATCCTCTTCTTTTGACCTTTCTTGCTCCTTTTCTTCTTCCTCTTCACAATCTATGTAGAATAATTTCTTCTCAGCACACTTATGACCTTTAGTGTATTTGCTATCACAACTGTAACAAGCCCTTTTGCTCTTTTTTCTTCCAATTGTTGTGGTGTCAACCTTATAGGTTGTGGAAGACTAGGGGCAACAACACTTCCGTCTTTATAGTTGTGATGGTATGCTTCTTGGTTGCCATAATTTTGCTTTCCATTTTTCTTGCTAACCTGAATGCCTTCTCTAATGAATCAAGTTCCCAAAGGCGAACATCATGTTGGATATTATCCTTTAAAGACCCTATGAACACATCCATCCTATGCTCCTGTGGAATATCTTTTACCCTTATGTTCAATCTTTGGAACTCCTCAATGTGCTCCATTATTGAACCCTTTTGTTTTACACTTATCAATTGGCTAAAAAAAGTGTTGCTTTTTGTATCCTCATAATGTGCTATCAATTCTTCTATAAAAATTCCCCAAGTGATAATTTTTTTACGAGAGCAAAGCCGTTGATACCATACAAATTGATTTGGTTCCAAATATAAAGTTTCCATACATATCTTTTGTGTGTTTTGCACATTATTGAGATCGAAAAATTGCTCCATCTGTAATATCCATGTTGTGGGATCCTTGCCATCGAAATTCCTCATATCGATTTTTGGAATATGGTGGGTCTTCGATCCAACATTAGAGTCTATGTAATCATGAATAACATTTCTTTTGTTCTCATCATGAGTTTCATTTACTACCCTTTCACCCTTAGTGACCCTTTCTTGTAGCAACTTATTCATATTTACCTTCAATTCTTCCATGTCTGTCTTCAAATCTATCTTCAAATCATCCATCTTAGATTCCATATAATTCATCTTAGCTTCTACACATTTCTTTAAACAATCCATCTTATATTTTGTTCCTTTTTGTGCAAGTGACACTTGTTGCACTTGGTCTCGTAATTTTGATATATCATGTTGCATTTACTCCTTTTCTTCATGAGCCATGCTAGATATTTCAGGTCGCCTATTAGGTGTTTCCATTTTCTTTCTTCGTGGCATCAATTACTGATAATAATGCTTCACTATGCCCTTTGAATTCCTTCAAAATATTTTTTCAAACCAAGCTTAAGCAAACATTTAAAAAAATATACACACCTTTTTTCACTTTGTAGGAGCTCGATATTGCCTTTGATGTATCTCTATAATTTCAGATCATCTAGTTCTGAAATTGCGACCTGTGGTAGCCCTCTGTGTCCTCTTTCCAATACCACCAGTCTGACCCCAATTGGATTCTCCAATGAAGATTTATGCTAAATCTCCCACAGTAACCTCATTATATACTAATTCAGTAGAACGAACTTGTACGATATGCCACGTGTCCCTGTTTTGACCTTTGGCTCTAAAAAATATATACAAGAGACTACAGTTCATCCTCTTCCTGTACCTTCTTACAAAATTTCAATCTGACGCTGAGAGAGAAAGTTATGACGTTTTCCCCTAGGTCACCTGTTTTTAATGTAATTAAGGATTCTGCAAAAGGACCAACTTCTTCAGTTCATATCCCCGAAAATATAGCATGAAAAGCTCTGAAATTTGGATCTGAGATTCAGTGCAATGTCTTCTCAAATGGTATTTTTTTAGCTTCTGAAATGTCACAGAAAAAAGTTATAGTAAAAATGCCACGATGACCGGTTTGGAGCAGCGAAACCCTAGAATCCAAACCTCTGATACCAAATGTTATGAAACTAGCTCAAGAAAAGATAGAAAATATAGACCAACGCCTTAGAATTCAGCCTCTTTGAGGGGGAAACCTCCTTTACATTACATAAATGAACAATTCTTGGATGATTCAGATGATAAAACCTCCTTTCTATATATAGGAGTCTAAGGAATCACAATATAACCCAACCGACCTAACAATAATAATATAAAGCCACAAAAATAACAATAGAGGGATTCTATGGGGCATAGTAATAACAATATGGGGACAATAGGCACACAAAAATATTAATAAGGGGTACAACTACAATAGTAATGGGGTAATCACTAGTATTATAGGGACCGAACACTGTCTCACTCCCTCCTAGTGCCCCTCTCTCCCTCTCTCTCTCTCTCTCTTCGTATCTCTCCCTATTCCTAGCCTTACATCACTCCCCATCACCCCTTACCCTCTCTATCTGCCTCTCCCCCCCCACTAATGTCTCTCTCTCGCCCCTTTCTCTCTCATTCCCTCCATATACCCTTTTCTTCTCTCTCTCTGTCACACTCCCCGAACATATCTCTATCCGTCTCCCCTTCTCACCATCTCCCTCTCTCATTCTCACTCTCTGTGCCTCCCACTCCATCCCATTCACCATTAACTCTCTTTGTATCACTCCCTTCTAGTCCCTATCCCTATCCATCTGTCACCCCCTCTCCTTCTTGCTATCACCATCTTCTCCCTATATTCATCTCTCTCTCTCTCTCTCTCTCTCTCTCTCTCTCTCTTCATTCCTCCCACTTTCTCTCCCCATTGCTCCCTCCATCCCTCTACATATCTATTTAACTCCCTCTACCACTCCCTCCTAGAACCTATCCCTTGTTAAATTTTCTTAGGGCTATATTTTTATTTTCTTTGATAATTCATTTTCATTATTTACATATTAAATTCACCCCACAAAATCATAACATTATCCAGACTTACAACATTATTCGACAACATATGAAAATATATGAAAATAAAAATATCATCATCAATGTAGTGGAACATAAAGGAGAAATAGAAGAAACACATTCACACATAGAGACAACAAGATTGTTCGAGGACTAAGGAAAAACCTAGTACAGGGAAAACCATATGAAATTCTCCTTCTTATTATATTGTCATTGAATGATTTAGCAAAAGTGAGTACAATGATCCATATCGTCATCCATACAACTATCCATCAAAACCAACTAAAAAACATTCAAGAGATGATTGTAGCAAATGTACTGATTAGATATCACTTCACCAAACTATAGTAAACTTTAGACATATGTGGTCAACTCTGGAAATTGACAAAGAAAACCTAATTTCCAACCACAAGGAAGACATGATGTGTGTGACTGAAAGGCTTCATCCACACAGTGTTAGAAAATTATATATTACAGAGTAATGAAACACATAAAATATTGCAGAAATATAAACACAGAAAATGGTGAAAAATGTGCAACAAGAAATGCTAAATTTAGAATGTTCTAAAAATAGACTTGCTAAAAATAGCATGTCTAAAAATAGCATTTTGGCCAGTGAGGTCATTGACCACATTGGGTGAGAGGTGAAACTGCTAAAAATAGAAAGTTCTAAAAATAGCATTTATGGGTCCCTTCCTATTTATAGTAGTCCCTAGTGTATCTATAGGAAGTAAAATTAATTTTGGTCTTAATAGTAGTTGGAAATATTAATTAATTAATTCGGTTGAGTTAATTAGTTAAGGAAATTCGAATTTGAATTCTTTGTGAGCATGCACATGAGTTGTCCCACTGATTGAGGAATTTATCCTTAATTTCCTTCACCGATTGAGGGAATAAGTATGAGTTCTATAATGAGAGAATGAGTTGACTTAGTTCTAACTAGTCAAGTCCAGTTAGATTATTTTAACAAGTTGTTAAAATAATAAAATATAGTTTGTTAATGCTTGCATGCGTATGACAACTATTATTTTAGATAACAGAGGATTCATTCATGGATAATTGTTGCATGTTAGTTCTATCAGAGACCCAGTTGAGATCAGATGTGGGACAGTGTACTATTAGATGCTTGGATATTTCTAGTAAGTATTCCTTGCATGGAGAAGGATCTATTATAGGAGACTGGAGGACTTGTGGCTTATATATTGACCCCTAGGTAGTCCATGATTTTCATCTTCTGATTGAAGATCATTAGGACATTTTGATTACAAAGAGAGCAGGATAGCTATTGAGCTGATTCTTTTTGTATGTTGTTGAGGATCTCCACTTGGTTGATAATAGATGGTTGGGGTTTTATGCTAGTGCTTTCCCCTGGATATATCTTGTGTTATGTGTGATTATTTCTCTTGATCAGTTATGCATGTTTCTACTTGATGTTGCTTGTGAATTCGATTAAGTTTCCGCTTAATGTTTTGTAGAAGTAGAATACTTATTATGCTTTAGGACATTGCATATATCGATTTGTTCTACAGGTGAAATTTTTACATGGTATCAAAGAATAGGTGATCAACCGAGAATAGTATACTAGCAAGAGAAATTCAAAGTTTATTATTCGGGATATATATCTCAAGTTCTTATCACATCTATTTCATCGATGGTATTCTATGGTTTGACGCTTGAGTATGCCCTTGATGGAAGCTCAAACTATATAGCTTGGAAGGATCTCATGGAGGTAGTTTTGGAAGATAATGGTCTTAAGGATTTCATTGATCAAGAAATCCCTAAGCCTACTGACAAAACTGAGCAGGTGGAATGGAAGAAGTGTGTGGCTAGAGCTAGGAGAATTCTCTTGGAGGGAGTACAAGATCACATTGTCTCAAGCTTCCATGGGGAGGAGACTCCACATGCAATGTGGAAAACATTGAAAGATTTATATCAGAATAATAGTGATCAGAGGAAGCTTGCATTGAAGGACAAACTTTGAAAGATCAAGTGTAAAAGGGATGAGACGATCTCTATGTATCTGACCAAGCTCACCACATGCAGGGATGAGCTTGCAAGTGTAGGGTCATGATATTGGATGAGGATATGGCGAGTCTAGCACTCCTTGGCCTTTCTAAGAGCTAGCATAGCTACTAGGACTCGATGAATGGAAGGTAGAAATTGCTAGATTGGGAACAACTATTGTCAGATTTGATGCAGGAGGTTAGATGAAGCACCAGAGGCAGTTCTTCATCCATGCATGGTGAGGAGAATCGTGCCTTAGCAAGTAAGGCAAAGAAGGGGAAGGAGAATGTTTCTCTTTCCGAATCCAATTCTTCCAGTGATGGGAAGAAGGTTGACAAATCGAAAGTACGATGCTTTCATTGTCATGAGGTGGGCCATTATGCTGCAAATTGTCACAAAGGAAATCAAAGAAGGGATCAGGGGAAGTATCTGAAGCTGAGGCACTTGCTTCATAGTTTGAGTTGGATTTCACAATCTCTGCATGCATGGTCTCATCCATGGTGGGAATTAGTTGGTTTCTTGACAGTGGAGCTTCCTTCCACGTGACCAACGACAAGAGTTTGTTTAGTACTTTAGAGGAGAAAGATCTCCAAATACTCATAGTGATGGGTAACGATGAGAAGTATAGTGTCTCAAGTGTATGCACGGTTATTTTTTAGAGGGAGCATGGATCTCACCTTACGTTGACCGATGTCAAGTATGTACCAGGAATGAAGAGAAACTTGGTGTCGATAGCGATGCTAGAAGACAGAGGCTATGATGTAGTCTTCAGTAAGGGAAAGGTTTTCCTTAGATGCATCATCACTAGATAGGTGAAGCAGATTGGTTCACGGGTCAATAACTTGTATGCTCTTGAGGTTCAATATGCATGCAAAGCCTTAAGAAGCAAGGCAACTGATGGAGACTTGGTGGTTGAGAGGGAAGGTATATTACCTCTCAACATGGAGAGCTAGAAGAAGTCTCAAACTATTGTGAAGGAGCCACGATTGGTGCAGCAGCTTCAGTAGGTTGTGGAGCAGCCACAACACTGGAAGTTGAGAGGAGATCAAGTAGAGACATCTACTCATGTAGAGACCTCTAGTAGGGGGAAACTTCAAGCCAGGTGGGTTGAGGGATCACATGCAACCATACCTCCAGGTAGGAGGTGGGGCGATATAGAGTGATCGTCCCAAGGAGGAGGGGAAGGATCCTTGAGGTACCCAACCTCTTGGATGGGACCTTGCTACAGGAGCCTCGATGTGGAGTAGCAGGAACTAACTGATTGGGTAGAGACAGATGCGGATGGAGTGGCAGACAGAGCGACAATGTAGGGAATCCTAGGACAGTGCATAGCTAGCAGGCTGCAACAATGCGAGAGGCACAAGTGTTTTGCATAGTGCTAGGTGGCACAGAGTGGTGTGCAATGGTGTAAGATGCATGGAGATGTTGCAACAACGCAGATGTCAGAGAGGGACCACTTGTTAGCAGTAGGTAGAGCTTCAACATCAGAGTATGTTCCTAGCCCAACATAGTGGTCAGCTGGGATTGTTTTTGTTCAAAGTGTTGTTGGAGCAAGTGGAATGGGTAGATGTGTTGCATGCAGAACATTCCAAAGTTATAGGATTGGAGTCGAGAGGAAGCCTTTCTTATTGAGACGGAGTGTTGAAAAATGTGCACCAAGAAATGCTAAATTTAGAATGTGCTAAAAATAGACCTACTAAAAATATCATGTCTAAAAATAACAGTTTGGCCAGTGAGGTCATTGGCCACATTGGGTGAGAGGTGAAACTGCTAAAAATAGAAATTTCTAAAAATAACATTTCTGGGTCCCTTCCTATTTATAGCAGTCCCTAGTCTATCTATAGGAAGTAAAATTAATTTTGATCTTAACAACACTTGGAAATATTATTTAATTAATTCAATTGAGTTAATTAGTAAAGGGAATTTGAATTTGAAGTCTTTGTGAGCATGCACATGAATTGTCCCACTGATTGAGGAATTTATCCTTAATTTCCTTCACTGATTGAGGGAATAAGTATGAGTTCTATAATGAGAGAATCAGTTGACTTAGTCCTAACTAGTCAAGTCCAGTTATATTATTTTAACAAGTTGTTAAAATAATAAAATATAGTTTTTTAATGCTTGCATGCATGTGAAAACTATTATTTTAGATAACTGAGGATTCACTCATGGATAATTGTTGCATGTGAGTTCTGTCAGAGACCCAGTTGAGATCAAATGTGGGACAATGTATTATCATATTTTGGGATATTTCTGGTAAGTATTCCTTGCATGGATAAGGAGATATTATAGGAGATTGGAGGACTTGTGGCCTATATATTGAGGCCTAGGTAGTCCATGATTTTCATCTTCTAATTGAAGATCATCAAGATCTTTTGATTACAGAGAGAGCACAATAGCTATTGAGTTGATTCTTTTTGTATGTTGTTGAGGATCTCCACTTGATTGATAATACATGGTTGGGGTTTTATGCGGGTGCTTTCCCCTGGATATATCTTTTGTTATGTGTGATTATTTCTTTTGATTAGTTCTGCATGTTTCTACTTTATGTTGCTCATGAATTCGATTATGCTTCCACTTAATGTTTTGTAGAAGTAGAACAAGTATTATGCTTTAGGACATTGCATCTCGGTTTGTTCTACAGGTGAAATTTCTACAGAAAATGCATAAAACAAGAAAGACATAGATATATGTGGTTCACCCAATTTGGGCTACGTCCACGGAGAAACAACCAGTCCTTCCTTTTATATTATCCAACAAACTGAAGAGATACAACCTACAGAAGATCCACTATAATTCCCTCTTCACTCTCAAACTCCTATCTCTTCCACACTCAGAATATAGATCTACATAGCCGCAATACAATTCCCTCATATATAGGGAGGGTTTTCCTTCTAGGGAAAAAAACCCTAAATTAGACATAACTTCTAATGTCAAATATCTACCTAATGAATGGCCCAGATTGGCTATGAAATTACAACATTTGACAAGGCAATTTTACATCTATTTTTAGCTTTGCGGGCATTTCCCCCAATCCCCCCACCAAGGGGGGGCTTTGAAAGGTCATAGCCACCCCCTAGACCCTCCCTATAGTGAGTATTTTACGGGCAACATTGCCACCCCATTACGAAATGGGGTCCAATGCAGCAATTCCTTTGAATACAAAAGATAGCCTGGCTCCACATCCAACAATCTCCCACTTGGAGATTGATTATATCAACTCCACCACTGCTTCATTTGTTGGATAGTGACTCTATTTTGTACCTAATTGTTTCTCATCTTCTTCATCATAGTTGAAGACCAGATGAAACTGAGCTGATTATCAGTTTCTCCCTTGTTACAACTTTCCTTAACATATCTACAAGATTCTGGCTAGTGTGTATCTTTTCCAGCTTCAACTGTCCATTTTCCAATGTTGACCATATGAAATGGTACTTGAGCTATATATGTTTAGTCTTGAAATGAAATTCAAAGTTTTTTGCAGGATGTATGGTACTTTGGCTATCACTGTATAACCTGCCCAACTCCTGCTTCTTACCCAATTCATCTAGAAACCTTTGTAGCCAAATCATTTCTTTACTACCCTCTGTAGCAGCAACATACTCTGCTTTTGTTGTTGAGAGTGCAATAATACATTGTAGTTTTGAGACCCAATTGAAAGTTTTTCCACCTATAGTAAACACATACCCTGTTGTGCTCCTCCTGTTATCTCTATCACCCACCATATCTATGTCAACATATCCCTGTAGAGAAATATTTGAACCACCAAAGCATAACGCTTGATTTGTGGTTCCTCTCAAATACCTGAGAATCCACTTCACCACCATCCAATGTTATTTTCCTGGATTGTTCATGTACCTACTTACAACTCCCACTGCATGTACAATATCATGCCTTGTGCATACCATTCCATACATTAAGCTTCCAACTGCTGATGCATAAGGAACTTTATACATATGAGCCATTTCTTCCTGTGTCTTGGGACACTCCTCCTTAATTTGAAATGGCTAGACAAAGGTATACTAACTAGTTTTTCATTCTGCATATTAAACCTTTCAATACCTTTTCTATGTTGTCACTTTGAGACAATGTTAATTTGTG
The DNA here is from genome assembly GCA_000404065.3 of Pinus taeda. Lineage (NCBI taxonomy): Eukaryota > Viridiplantae > Streptophyta > Pinopsida > Pinales > Pinaceae > Pinus > Pinus taeda. Next base: position 154,601 of record APFE030577524.1, on the reverse strand, counting down.
ATTCTTCCTATCTCTAGTTATTCTCATACCAAGGATTTCTTTTGCAGCACCCAAATCCTTCATTGCAAATGAGTTCACCAATTTTATTTTGAACACATTTATTTCCTACATGTTAGAACCTACAACAAGCATGTCATCTACATACAATCACAATATAATATAGTTGCCATCATTTTGCCTTTTGAGATAAACACAATGATCAGAGTGACATCTAGTATAACCTTGTTCAGACATAAACCTGTCAAATTTTAGATACCACTGCCTTGGAGCCCATTTTAAGCCATGCAAGCTCTTCTTCAACATGCACACTAGTTTCTCCTTCCATTTTATCTCATATCCTTGTGGCTGTTGCATATATATGTCTTCCTTAAAATCCTCATGGAGAAAGTTTTTCTTTACATCTAACTGCTCAAGATGCAAATCTTCAACTACTAATAGACTTAAAATAGTTATGATTGAAGTCATTTTAAGAATAGGAGAAAATATCTCATCAAAATCTATACCCTTTTTCTATGAAAACCCTTTCACCACAAGTCTAGCTTTATGCCTTTTTTCTGCCTCCATCTTCTTCCTTCAACTTGTAAACCCATTTATTCTGCAATGTTGTTTTACCTACAGGAAACCTGACTAAGTCCTGAGTCTGGTTATGTGCTAAGGATTCCTTCTCTTCTTTCATGGATTGCTCCCACTTCTTCCTGGTTTCTACCTGTACTACTTCTTCATAACATTCCAGTTCACCAGAATCAGTCAACAATACATAATATAATGAAGGAGAGTATCGTTCAGGGGGTCTATTTATCCTGGTAGATATTCTAACACCACTTTCAGGTGTTTGAGGTGCTTGTTGCTGTTGTGGTTGTTGTTTTGGATGTTGATGATTATGATTTCAGGCACCATCACTTTTTCTGTGATCTCATCAAGCACTATGTATTCTCTGTTTTCTTTTCCCTGTTTCTTTTCCTACAGCTGATCCTTATACAAAACCTTTTCACTGAATATGACATCTCTGCTCCTAATGATTTTATGTTTTTCATAATCATAAAGCGATAGCCAAAATCATTAACACCATATCCAATAAAGGTAAATTTCTTTGATTTTGCCTCAAGATTTGTTCTATTTTCTTTATTAATGTGGACAAAGGCTTCACAACCAAAAGTCTTTAAAAAAGAATAGTTTACCTTTTTACCTATCCATGCCTTCTCTCAAATACCCCTATCTAATGAACTTGAAGGCCCTCTGTTTATTAGATAAACAAAATTATCTACAACATCTACCCAAAATTGTAAAGGAAATCCTGCATGCAATCTCATGCACCTTGCATGCTCCATGATTGTCCTGTTCATCCTTTCTAACACACCATTTTCTTGTGGTGCTCCTGGAACTGTCTTCTCTCTGCGAATTCCATTCTTTGAACAATACCTATTAAACTCTTTGCCGCAATATTCAACTCCATTGTCTGATCTGAGACACTTCAACCTTTTTCCTGTCTCATTTCCAACCAAAGCTTTTTATTTCTTAAAAGAATAAAATAAATTAGATTTATTTCGAATACAATAAATCCAAGTTTTTCTAGTTGCATCATCAATAAAAGTAACATAATAACAAGAGCCACCAAGAGATGATACCTGAGCAGATCCCCATACATTTGTATGCACAAGCTCTAATTTTTTTCTCTTCTTTTCTTTCCCAACTCTGAGGAATTTGACTCTCATATGTTTTCCATAAACTAAATTCTCACAGAATATTAAATCAACATGCTTCAAACTTGGCAACAAATATCTTGAGTGAAGGATCTGCATCCCCTTCTCACTCATGTGCCTAAGCCTGTGATGCCATAATGTCGTATCCTCTCCTGTAGAGGTTAAAGCATTAACAGAATTATAAATACCATTGCATAAATACAATGTACCAACCTTTTCTCCTTTTGCTATTACCAGGGATCCTTTAGTGACCTTCCAGGTTTCATCTGTAAAAATTAGTCACACAGTCTTCACCTCCCAATTGCCCTGTTGAAATAAGATTTTCTTAAGATCTAGAACATGCCTTACCTCCTTCAATAACCATTGATTTCCATTCTGCTATTTTATAAAAACTGTACCCATTCTAATTATTTTAGAGGGTTTATCATCACCCAATCAAACATGTCCAAAATCTCCTTCAACATAATCATGAAAATGTTTCCTATCAAGTCTGGCATGGAATGAGGCCCCTAAATCTACCACCCAGACATCAATAATACTTTCTAAAGAAAGAATGAAAGAATCTTGCAACACATCACTTGTCACATTTGCTTCACGATTGTTTTCTTTCTGCGTGTCTCCTTCTTTTCCCTTCCGAGACTTGTGGTCTTTCTTCAGGTGTTCTTTGTTTGTTCCCACATTTCCAGCACACTATCCCTGATCGTGACTTGGATTTACCTTTCTTGAATTATTGCGATATCCTGGGCTCTTTCCTCTTTCCATTTTTCTTCCCCTAGTCTCTGCAGTCAAAGAATTACTTGATGTCTCACCAGAGCTTTTTTTTTGCATTTCCTCACTAAGGATTGCACCGATAACATCATCAAAACTTAAAGTACTAGATCTAGAGACAGAGTTACTAATGGCCATAACTAAACCATTCCAACCTTCTGGCAATGATCATAGAAATAACAAAGCCCTAACTTCATCATCAAAAGTTACCCCTACAGAACTTAACTGACTGGTAACTGTATTATATTCATTTAAATGGTCAGCAACAAATCCAGCTTCTAACATTTTCATATTAAATAAATGCTTCATAAGAAATACCTTATTTGAGGCTGATGGTTTTTCATATAGTCTGGCCAATGTTGACATTAAACCATTTGTTGTTGTTTTCTTTGAAATATTAAACACTACCAATGCCACTAGGCACAACTGTATTGTTCCAAGTGCCTTACTATCAAGAATATCTCATTCTATGTCTGTCATACTCATTGGCTTCTTTACCTTTTCGCTCAATGGTTGTTATAGATCTCCCTGATACAGATAATATTCCATCTGCAACTTCCACAGTCAGTAGTTTTGGCCGTTAAAATTTTCAACCCTAAATCATCCATCTTTTGTCATTACTCCCACTCGAACCAGGAACCCTTCTTTCCTGCGAGTTTATTACCCAAATAGACCTTCGGCTCTGATACTAGTTATTAGAAAATTATATATTACAGAGCAATGGAACACATACAATATTGTAGAAATATAAACACAAAAAAAAGCATAAAACAAGAGAGACACAGATATATGTGGTTCACCAAGTTTGGGCTACATCCACGGAGAAACAACCAGTCCTTCCTTTTATATTATCTAGCGAACTAAAGAGATACAACCTACAACAGATCCACTGTAATTCCCTCTTCACTCTCAATCTCCTATATCTTCCTCACTCAGAATACAGATCTACATAGACGCAATACAATTCCCTCATATATAGCGAGGGGTTTCCTTCTAGGGAAAAAAAAAAGAAGCTAAATTAAACTTAACTTCTACCATTAGATATCCACGTAATGGATGACCCAGATTGACTATGAAATTACAACATTTTACAAGGCAATTTTACATCTATCTTTAGCTTCGAGGGTGCTGCCCCTGATCTCACCACCAGGGGGGGTTCCCAAACATCGCAGTTTCCTGCCCCTCGAACCCACCTCCAGCTAATATGTTACGAGCGGTATTGTCACCCCATTACAAATTAGGGTCCAATGCAGTGATTCCTTTGAATACATAAGATAATCAGGCTCCACACCTAACACACAAATGAACTAGCTTGCATGCATTTGCAGCTGAAATTTCATTGTGGAAAGCATGTGGTTGAGGCTCAAAACACTAAAACAAAAATGTGAACTTCAAACCCTCTAATTTCAACTTCTTGCGAACCAATTCTCTGTAGACCTACCTCAAACCTGTGTAAGCTAAACCCAAAGATGAGAATAGAAGAATTCTTCATGATAATATATAAATGAGGGTCATTTGACTTGTATTTATATCCATCCATAGGTGTCCAATTTCTCTTTTGGGATGACTTGACTTTTTGTGCACATGTGGGCTTTAATTCAAAAATACACTTTCCCTTGGCCAAATTGAGTGCTTAAATAGTCAAAATTGGTCCTCTTGAAAAATGGAATCTATTCCCATGATTGGAATTTGTCACTGAGTTTCCAAATTAACACTCTCTCTCAACTTGGGAGAAATTATAACTTCATCATGTAAGAATCACAAGTATCCTATCATCAAATAATATCCTATCTCAAGTATCTTGTCATCAAATGTCATCACTACTGATATTAGCTCATGTTTACTTATCCCAGCTTATCTCTTGATTACACATATGCTCATATGTTGAAAATTATTGAATCTAAAATAAAAAGAATTTTACATTGGAGGGGAGACCAAGCTGCCACCCTCTATCCATCGAAGAGCCACTCCTACCACCCAGAATCACTACCAATAGGGAGCCCAATGATACAACCTATGAAACATTAGAGAGTTTAATATTAGGGATCTCTACTTAAACTAGAACCACATCGGGGATAACATCTCAACCCAAAATCCAATGACAATGAGGAAGGTCCTATTGGATACTCTCACATCATGTCATCTCATAGGGGAGAAGACATCTTCCACCCTATGTCGAGCAATAAGAGTCATCACATAACAAAGAAAACTTCTTCCACCCTATGTTAATAAATATCTCATTTATCCTATTGCCCACTTATCTTCCTAAAAATCACCCTCAATATTCATGTGGTAGATCATATACATCATAATTAGCTTGTATTTTACACCTCCAAGTACTCTCTCAACCTGTTGGCTAGATGGTGAGCAATATTTCAAACAAGAAAAGCTTGTGGGTATGATGCCAATTGGGGTATACTCTGCATATACCGAGATAGGGGAGAAACATATCCAACACTCTGGGTAATAAATATGGGTGATACCCTATTGTCCAAAGGTCCCTTAACCGCATGAGCCCTTCATCTCAGTTCCCTACCCTGCGAGCTTAGACGGGGGAGCAAAGTTGACGCATTGTCCTCCATCAATATTGACCTCTAAAAATAAAATACATATCATTGTGCTCATATTTGGTATCATCTTAAACAACTCATTGAAGAATTTAATCATAATGTTTGAATAATAGTAGTCTCTTGTTCATGCAGGACAAAAAATCAAATATTATAATAGAACAAATATATATAGATATAATTTATATATATATTATAATATATATATCTATAAGGATACCTTATTCATCCTCCCTCTCGCATAGGTTCCAAACATAAGCATAAGATTGTTTCATACAACAACATTACCTCAATATATGAAGATATCTCAATCCTAGCTATATACGGGATAATTTTCGAATTAGATCCTGCCCTTTGTTATTTCAATGTATCATTATCACATCCAAAACCTATTCAAAATATCTCACCAAAGATTTTCTTCAACCTGCCTCACAACTAGCCTGCTAGCAACCTTGTACTCAGACTCGATCATGCTTAATGCTACAAATTGTTTATCCAAAACATCTTGGTAGATCTCATACTAAGACAACACCTAGATGTTCTCATCTCATCAATAACGATCCCAAATAACATAAGTAAAATGCAGCCATATGTCGTAGGAAGAATATCTCAGACCAAAATTTGATCGTCATATGAAAATATCTCGAAGTGTGTTTGGAAGCAACCCAACATGTATGAAGTGGCTCAATTATGAATTAACTCAGATTTTTCTCTGCAAAACATGCACAAACACACACACACACACACACACACACACACACATATATATGGAAAAGTATTCATGCATAATGTCAATGCTTCGCTCAAGTATTCGTTCCAAAGTCAAGTTCAACAATATCTATGAACAACTTCTTGAAATTCAATTAGAGTGTCCAAGTATTTGCATTTACACTTTCCCAAAATATTTTAATAGATTCACGATATATATTTTCTTTTGCAAACTTGAGAAACTAATTCATCATTCCATGATTCTTCATTTCTATATTTTGAGGAAAACTCTCTCTTACTTTGATCATGATAGGCTCATTACCCATTAAGAATATACAATCAACATATAAAACCAAAATCAGAGCCATATGTTGGACCACTTTTGAAGTAGAGGCTTGGATTGACACATGTTTCTAGATTCACCATGTAACTATCAATGCAGACATATCAGGCTTGGGAAAAATGTTCCATACAATGCTTTTTTCAAACACAACACTTGATTAAACCAATATTCTTGACCTTAGACAAATCAACACTATGAAATCAAATCAACTAATTTAGCTTATCAAGACTTAGATGCCATACTAAAAGTAATATCAAACTCATAAAAGTTTCTTCCAATATCATTGTAATAGACTCTTTGGACTAGGTGTCAAGCATAACTCATATCCAAATTCCAAGTTATGACTTCATCTATTGTCATGCCAACAAATTTTTATTAAGACATATCAAACTTCATGACCATCCATATAATGATAATATGAATTATTTTTTTCATTATACATCAAGGATAAGTCATATAATGTAACTGCCTCCTCCCACATATACCCACTTTCACTAATTTTCCCAGGGTAAACATGAGATGAGGGTCACTATGATAAGACTCAACCTCCAATATGACCTTAAGGAAATGGATTCAAAAACTTAAGACCTTACTGCATTTCCTCAGGTGTTACAGGACCTCTAGGAGCTACCCAACCCCTCTAGGTGTCCACCACCTTAGCTAACTCTCATTTTTCTGATCTGGGCTCTTAGTTTCTCCCTTGAAAAGGCCTCCAAGTGACTGTAAGCCTACAGTGGCTCCCATTAGACTTCCTCCTAGTGACTATGGGCTTTTCTAGTTGGTTCTGTGTTAGTGACCTTGAATTATAAGCCATTCTTTCCCAGTTAGGACTTAAAGCCCTACCTAGAACCCAATGAAACTTATATAAATGATTAATAAAGTAGAAACAAAGCTTCTAAATCAAGAACTTGAGCAATGACTTGACTTGACCCATCCCAACCAAGACATGTATCCCGTCAAACACATGGTAAACATGCAACCTACAAGTCATGAATTTATATCTAAACACAGGGATCTGAAACTTATCTGAGGCCTACCAAGAATTACTAATTCCTTCTAAAAATAGTTTTCATTACACCAATTAGGTCATGCATTAATTAACCATTCATTCATCAATTAAAAGGTGATAAGATCCATACTTAAATTTGTCATAAAACCATGCTTTTAGCCAACATCTAACTAGATAATTAAAAATGATAGAACAACCATTAAATCCACATAATAACAAGTACATTTACTCATAAATACAAGAGGAACTTAGCTCTTATTAACCATATGTAGAATCCAACCAAGTCAGGGACTTCCATGTACCACCCAACCGTAGATTAGGTTGAACCAAATCTTTCTTTCGCCAACCACCCTCATGCCATATTCCAAGCATGAATGAGGGATATTGTGGGATAAACCAATCCATAAATAACCAATGGAATACAAAGGTTAAACGAGCTCCACCGTCACCATACCATGAACTCACCTAAACTACTCCCGAGATCACAAAACCAAACTAAGTTTAGATGCTTTATGATTCCTTCACCATCCCTTGAGGAATTTTCTTGTCTCCACCCACCTATTGAGGGCTTCCTAGAGAAAACCATATCCACCCCCAAACCTTTGTATTTTCCTAAGACCACTTCACCCAGATCCAAAATCTTCCAAAAATCCAAAGCTCAACCAAGAAACCCATCACACCATGGCTATCTGGAACTAGGTAGACAAGGCTAAAACCATTGTTAAAACCTGGAGAAACCCATTCCAATGACAACAAATGAAACAAATACACATATTCACATACCATGCATGCCAATAACAACTAGGAAATAATACATGCAACTTGTTACCTGTAAGTATTCCCACTGAAGATTATTGATCCAACTTTCCTTGTGCGATCCTCTCTTTCCTTTGCTTTCCTTCTCCTTCCTTTGCTTGCTTCCTTTCCTTCACCTATTGGTGCTCTTCTCCACTCTAAGAATAATTCCAAAACAAAACTCACAAAAGGCCCTTAGATAATGCTCTTATTTCTTTTTATTATTGACCTCTCTAATTTCTTCATTTTCCTTCAATTTCCTCCTCACATGCAACCAATGACCTTTCACCTCCCTTTTCTCCTATTTTCCTTTATATTCATAAATAAAATACCAATAATGTATTTTTTCCTTTTCAAATCCTTTTCCATTGTCTTTTCCATTTACTTTATCAATTTCCCCTTAGTTAGCATACACAACAAGTGATGCCTAGTAAGATGTTTTGCCCAACATTCAACTTGGATTAACTGTCCCATGACCTTCATCTTATTTTTCCCGTATTAACTTTATTACATGAAATTTTAACTCAGGGTTGTTACATACTACTCCCCCTCGTGGAAACAATGTCCTCGATGTTCTATGACACCAAAAACCAGTAAAGCCACTGAAAACCAAAATCATACTGCCTTTGGAGCTTTATAACTTAGCTTGTTGTAGTATTTACAGTGAAAAACCTACTCAAAAGTAAAACCCATCATGAAAAAAATGACAACCTAACAATCATACCTCTTATTTGATCTTTATAACATAGCTTATTGTGGTATTTATAGTAGAAACCATGAATAAATATGTACAAATACCAAAAACACATTTGTCTCCACTGACAAACAATGAAGGATGCATAGACCAAATCTGATCAACCATCTCCCTTGTAGATTTATCAGGCCCAAAGTGATTCCATTTCTCTTTAACCTTATTGATTGCTTTGCTCCAGAGTGTGTGTTGTTTCCATTGCAATATGCACTGAGGTCCCAGCTAGAATTCTCCTTTTGGTTCCACCTACAATAGAAACCAATCAATAACATGATCAACATTTATATATATTTTAAACAATGAAACATTGAAAAATCAAACTTCATTGTCAGAGGAAGTGCAAGTCTATAGGTCACTTGTCCAATCCACTCAAGGATCTTCAAAGGACCGCAATACCGAGGTGCCAACTTTAAACATGATCCAATCTTGAAGGAGCTCTTCTTGGGCTTAATGAAAAAATAAACATGATCCCCAACCCAAAACTCCTTGAATTCCCTGTGTTGGTTTGCATAACTCTTTTGTTTGTCCTTTGTTGCCTTTCGATTCTTCTTTATAACCTAAATTTCTTATTCCATTTCTTCCAACATATCCATCCCAATAACTACCATGTTCAGTGGATCACTCCAGTTAATGGGATAATTAAAACTCCTCCCATAGGGTGGCTCAAATGGATTCATCCTCAATGACTCCTAATAACCATTGTTGTAAGAAAAATTGACCAATAGAAGGTACTCCTCCCATCTCTTCTGCTGGTGCATGATGTAAATCCTCAAAATATCCTCCACAATCTTGTTGACCCTCTTTGTCTATCCATATGTCTAGATATGATAAATTGTAGTGAAGGCCAACTCTATCCCTAAACTTGCAATCATCTGCTTCCAAAACTTGGAAGTGTACTTAGCATCCTTGTCGGACAAAATATTCTCTAGAACACCATGCAATATCATGATATCCTTGATGAAGACCTGTGCCACCTCACTAGATAAATAAGTAATCTTCACTAAAATGAAGTGAATTGCCTTGGTCAACTTATCAAACAAAACAATGATAGAATCATGGTTCCTTGATGTCCTCAAAAGACCTCTTATGAAATCCATGGAAATGACCTCCCATTTCGATTTTGGAATCAGAATAGGCTGAAGCAACTCACCTAGATTCTTACACCATGCTTTCACTTGCTAACATTCCAAATGTCTAGCCACAAACTCTGCCATTTCCTTCTTTAGTTTCAGGAAATAGTATTACTTCTTCACTGTTGTCCACATATTTTGATATCCTAGGTGACATGAATATGGCTTGAAATGAAACTCCCTCAAGATAAGGTTCTTGAGACCACTTCCATTCGACACATAGATCCCGTCTTTGGATCTCACTAAACCATCTATCGTGGGATGATAATCCATATCCTGATCACCTGTACCCTATTGTAACATGTTCCTGAGCTCTGTATACCTTCCATCTTGTTGTCCTTCTTATAATATTTGGTCTCGTAAATTTGTCCCATACGAGCTCACAACTGCAACGTGGTTCATCTCCAGTCTTCTAATAAGAGTATTTGGAACCCTCTTCTCCTTACCCTTAATATATCTGATCTCAAATTCAAACTCACTAATCATGGTGATTCGCCTAGCCTATCTAGAATTCATATTTGGTTAGTCAAATAAATATCTGAACCCACTGTGATTGCTCATCAATACAAACCCCTTGCCAAGAAGATAATTCCTCTAAATCTTCAAGGAATGAATAGCAACTTCCAACTCAAGATCATGAGTCACATTGTTCTTCTTGTGCTCATTCAGTTTCCTAGACTCATAGTACACCACCTGCCCCTCCTGCATCACACCAAGTCCTATTTTTCAAGAATATATATACACCAAAAACTATTTATCCACATCTGCAATCTTAAGAGCTAGGTAATTTTTCAACAAATACTTCAACTGCTCAAAATTGGCTACACATAACATTGTACATTCAAATTTCATACCTTTTATTTACAATGATGTAATAGGATATGCAATGTATTAGAAGTTCTTCATGAACCCCTATTGTAACCTGCTAACCCCATAAATGATCTGACCTTGCCCACATTCTTAGGAGCTACCGACTCCATGATAACCCTTACATTTTTTGGATCCAATGGTATTCCATCCTTGGAGACAACATGTCCCAAGTAATATCACTTAGTTTGAAAGAAACCACACTTTCTAAACTTGGCATACCACTAATGCTCTCTTAGCAATCTCAATACTATTGCTGAATGTTTCACATGATCTTATTCATTTTAAGAATATATCAATATACCATCAATGAATACAATCATAAAGTTTTCCTTGTAAGGATGCAATGCACTATTCATCAAGCACATAAAAGTGGATGGGGAATTAGTCAAACCAAAAGGAACCACAAAAAAATCATATTGTCCATACTCGGTCTTGAATGAAGTCTTGTAGATGTCATCTTCTTTGATGCATACTTGATGATATCCTGGTGTCAGATCAATCTTCAAGAACACCACAACTCCCTTAAACTAATCAAACAAGTCATCAATCCTTGGAAATGGGTACCTATTATTTATTTTCACCTTGTTCAATTCATGTAGTCAATGCAGAACCTGGGAGTACCAACCTTCTTCTTCATGAACAATATTGGTGCACCCCAAGGAAATACACTTGGCCTAATATATCCCTTAGCATGCATTTCATTCAGCTGCAACTTCAAATCTACTAAATCTCATCAGCTTATCTTGTAAGGTTCCTTTGATGCTAGTATTTCTCCTAGTACCAACTCAATAAAAAATTCACTTCCCCGTGGGGATGAAACTCTGAGATATATGTTCGAAACACATCATGAAACTCTATAATACATGGTACCTATTGAATATTTCTACATCCAAAATATCCTTAGCATTTTAATTGGAAATATAAACTACAAACATTACACACCCTTTCCTAGAATTGCGCTTAACCTTCATAGTCATGACCATCCTAACTCATGTAGGCTTCCTCTTTCCCCAAAAAATTATTTTTTCCTCATTATCATCGAGGCACTCAATGGCCTTGTCATAGAAATCTACTTTGGTCCTGTGAAGGTATAACCAATCCATACCCAAAAGAATAATATATGATCCTAATGGAAGTACATTCAAATGTGTTGATGTAGTCATACCATTAAGTTGAAATGCACAAGATATTATCTAGTGATGAACTTTCTTCTTAGTACCTATAACCATCTATACCAACCAAGAATCTGCATGCACTTATTTTCTCAAGACACACTTATCCACCAAGTCAGGATTAACATAACTATAATTATATCTAGGATCAATCAAAATAGAAGCAACTCGATCATATAGCTTACCTTCCATTTCAATAATGGATTCTTGGTGATCAGCTTGCTTGTTGTCCACAACTGCATAAATCTAAGGAATTTTATGGCCAACATACCCAACTGTCTACACCTCCATAATGTTATATATTTGAGGCCTTTGACCATGATACAATGGAAAATCCTTCTTGCAATGATCTTTTCCATATATCTAGCACTGCAATGGTCCCCTACCATCACCTATGTTCTGCTTCTCTCCAGGCTGTGACCCATGTCCCTTCTCAACTGCATTAAAATTATTGTAAGGAATAACATTCTCTCTCTCACTTGTATCTCAATGTCTTCCCCACTTAGGTGGCCATTTCTCTTTAACTTTATCACTTCACTTCAAGTCACACTTAGGCTCAGCTTCATGTTTTGATTGCTCATAGCAATGCTTTATTTTCCTAATGGATTCCCCCAATGACCATTAGGGGAATTTTGATGTCTAAAATGGGCCTCCTAAGGAAATTATAAAATAATAATGGAAATAATAAAAAAAGATTAGATCACATCATCAAATTTTAGAGGGAAAAAAGAAAAGCTAACTTTTTCAACTCTTATTTTCAAATTATCTCCAATGGGTTTACTCAAATTTTGAGTGGGAACATGCGTTGCATGCGGAATTTGATTCCTCATTCAAGGCATACCCATGTTTCATACTTTTGATTGACCCTGCTACATGAAAAATTAGAATTACATGAAAAATGTGATTGCAATCACGTTTTTTCATGTATTTCTCATTTTCCTGTAGCAGTGTCCATTGAAAGTATGCAACATGGGTACACCTTGGATGAGGAATTAAATTTTGTATCCAACGAGTACTCCCAATCGAAAATTGAGTAAAACCTTATGGAGATAAGTTGAAAATACAAGTTGAAAAAGTAGCTTTATTATTTTATTATTTTTTAATCTTTTTACTTTTTTACCCAAAAAATGGTGAATCATCCCCCATGGTTGACATCATCATCTTGAAGTGTATTGTTTCTTATAAAGTTTATTTTGGTTGTACATTTTTCTTAGGAGGCCCATTTTAGACATAAAAAGTTATCTAATGCATGGCTCATGAAATTAATCCAGTCTTTGTATGCTGCTGACAACCTAGTGATGAACCTTTGAATCTTCACCTTCTCATCCTTCAGATAAGGCACATAACTCAAGAGCTCGAGGAACCTACTAGTATACTCATCATATGCCATAGAAACCATATGTAGCTCATAAAACTCTTTATCTCTATCATCATAATCTCTCTCAAATAGGTGCTTCTTCTTGAAGAGTATCTCGAACTCATCCCAAATTAACTCTTCTTCTTGAATTCCCTGGCTATTCTTCACATCCTCCTACCAAATATCATATTTCCATTTAAGACTAAACTTGTATATTTTAGCTTTCATGTTCTCTGAATAGTTGTGCAATCTAAAGAATTTCTTCATACCAAGCAACAATCTAAAGAATTTCTTCATCCCAAGCAACCATGCCTCTACATCTTCTAAATTCTTCATCTCTCCATCAAATGTGGCTAGCTTGACTTTCTTGAACTCCTCAGGCAAGTACTACTCCTCCTATAAGGATGATAACAGTGATGATTGTTATAATGTCTCGTAGATGAGGAACTAGAATGATGACCATACATACTAGTCCTCCTATTAGGTGTATCCAGTGATCTTCCGCTTTGACTATATCTCCTTTATCAAACCTCTATTTGGACCGATACCTGCTACCATAGGCTCCATTACTTTTCTCTTCCTTCTCTTAACTAATCCTCAACTATCCCTATCTCTGAAAATATAAGAAGCTATGAATAATCATTGCATTGACTTCTTCTTACTTTTCATGAGCCCTTGCAAGTCTTTCATGAACCTCAACCAACTTGTCATTATCTTCTTTGCAAATTTTGATTTGTGCCCTCAAACTCCTCAATGTATCTACTATACAAAGGGAATACTCATATCCCTGATGCCCAACTGATATGTAAGATAAGTCCCAAGAACTGTAGTCTACAATTTTTCTTGTCATCTCTGATTATTTTCCTCCTACAAGTAGGACATGTCAGATAAAAAAAATAGATACCAACATTAAAAGCATACCTCATTGACGTTCAGGGGAGGCTCATGTCATCTACAAAATCAGTCCACATTAGCATGATACATGTATAATAATAACCTTATCAATATAAAAACATCATCCATTACCATACCAACTGTATACCATGACCTGATGCATGACAACCATAACCTTGACAACATCAAATTTTACCTAACGAGAGAACAACTTGCTCTGATACCACCCTGTAACTACCTCCTCCCACATTTACCCACTTTCACTAGTTTTCCTGAGGTAAAAATGAGATGAGGGTCACTATGATAAGACTCAACCTCCTATATGATCTTAAGGAAATGGAGTCGACAACTTAAGACCTTAATACCTTCCCTCAAGTATTACAAGAACTCTATGAGCTACCCAACCCCTCCAGGTATCCAAACCCTAAGATAACCCTCTTTTTCAATAACTTGGGCTCTCAGTCACTCTGTTGAAAAGGCGTCTAAGAGATTGTAAGCTTCCAGTCACTCCCATAGGCCCACTTCCTAGCGACTATGGACTTTTCTAGTCAGTTTTGTCCGAACGACCATGAATTTTGAGCCACTTTTTAATGGCTAGGACTGAGGATTCTACCAATACTCAATGAAGCTTCCAAAAATGATGAATAACATAGAAACAAAGATTCTAAACCAAGAAATTGAGTAAGTACTTGAGCTGACCCCTCCCAAGAAGGACAAGAATTTCATGAAACACATTGTAAACATGCAGCCTATGAGTCATGAATTCATATATAAACATAGGGATCTAAAACTTATATAAGGCTTACCAAGAAGGACTAATTCCCTCTCAGAATAGTTGTCGTAACACCAATTAGGTCATGCATTCATTAACTAGTCATTCACCATTTAAAAGGTGATAAGAGCCATACTTAAATATGTCATAAAAGCATGCTTATAACCAACATATAATCGGATAATTAACAATGATAGAACAACCATTAAAGCCAAAAAATAACAAGTATATTTACTCATAAATCCATGAGGAGCTTAGTTCTTATTAACCATATGAAGAAGACAACCAAGTTAGGGACTTCCATGTACCACCTGACCATAAATTGGGATGAACCAAATATTTATTTCCGCCAATCACTACCGTGCCATATTCCAAGCATGAATGTGGGATCTCATGGGATAAATAAATCCATAATAAATCAAGGGAATCCATAGGTTAAACCACCTCCACTCTCACCATATTGTGATCTCACCTAAACTAGTCCTAGGATCACAAAACCAAACCGAGCTTGGATGCCTCAGAATTCCTTCACCATCCCTTCTAGAATTTTCATGTCTCCACCCACCTGCTGAGGGCTTCCCAGAGAAAACCATCTCCACCCCCAACCCTTGGAGTGTTCGTAAGACCATCTCACATGGATCCAAAACCTTATGGTAATCTAAATCTCAACCATGAAAGAATCCCATCACACCATGGATATCTGGAAATGGAAAGGCAAGGCTAAAACCATTTTCGAAACTTGGAAAAACCAATGTCAATGATAGAAAATGAACCAAATACACACATGCACATAGCATGCATTCCAACACCATCTAGGAAATCATACATGTAACCTTTTCCTTGCAAGTATTCCCACTAAACCTACTTGATTCAACCTTGTCTTGCTTGATCCTTGATTTCCTTTGCTTTACTTGTGCATGAAAATGTGAAGGTGGGTTACACTTTTGTGAGAAACACCCCCAAAAAAATCACAATCTCAATTTTTCGATTGAACAATTTTTTATTTTTTATTATTTATTTATTTATTTATTATTATTATTATATTATTATTATTATATTATTTTTTATTTATTTTTTATTTATTTATTAATTTTTATTTTTTTTATTTTTATTTTTTATTTTTTTTTTTTTATTTTATTTATTTATTTACTTTTTTTTTTTTTTTCGAATGAACTATTATACAAAGGTTCAGCCAAAATTTTGGTCGTTTAGACTAACTATGATCATTAAATGGAATTTTCGTTGGAGTTTCAAAAGTCAGGAAAAAATAGTTGGGCTTAGTAAAAAATTTGGCTGAACTAGGGTTTTCGGTCGAATTATTTATTAAACAGAAAAATGTTTAGATGTATGAACGAATAGACATTGTTGCATAGTTTTCCACTCTGTTGATTTGTCTTTCATGTGGTATGTTGTGTGGTCTTTTGATTTGTCTATTGTGTGTTCTATTGAGCTGAGTACCGACCAAGCGATGTAGTCTATGGTATGTTTAGCCGAGTGGAATCTGAGTGTTGAATCTGAGTCAAAGCCAAGTCGAAGCCGATTAGGTAATTCACACATTTTTCTGTTTATGAGTTATTTTATTTTTAATGATGTTTTTTATAATATTTTTAATGATGTTTTTTTATAGTATTTTTATGATGTTTTATGAATTGTGTATTATTTTTTTTTGTTTTTGTAGGCGGCGTGGTGCTAGCGGAAATTTGGTTGGTTGCACTTGAAGATGGAATATTTCTCATCGAGATTGTCCTTGCATCCCATGGATCTTAAGGGACTGGTCTCCCCACTTGCACAATCCGATGTCGTCAACCTTTGACGATCATGTTGAAAGTACACCTTCACTAGTGAAAACGAAGTCACTGGACAAAAAGGAAGATCTAAAATTCCTTGTAGACTGTGTGAAGCTTATCATTGCATCCACCATTGTCCCTTCCTAGACAAAGCTAAAAGAGTCTTGAATAACCATCCTGCTTCACTGCTACGGCTTCCTACTGGATACAAGAAACTCTTGCCAAGTCCAACACTAGTTGAAAATCTGACCGACACACCTTTGTGATCAGTCGAAGCATATATCATTGAATATAAACCCTCTGATTCCACACTGGATCAAAGTCAACAGGTCGAGATGGTAGTCGACCCAGTCTTGTCTTCGGAAGGTCTACCTTCAAATGATATAGTCACCAGTGAGAATGAGAATGACACCGTTCAAATTCTCTTCATAAACACAGACTCTAATGAACATGGGGGCAATCTACCCATTCCTTTACTGTAGGAAGGAAGTTTTTTAGAGATGTATCCGACCGTTTATTCGGTTCCACCTCCAAGCAACCAAGTAATTTCCTTCAATTGGAATCTAGTAGGAAAACCCCGTCTACCATCTAATGTACCATTCCGAATCATAGTACAAGCTTACGGAATGGTCATGGTTGGTACTATCATAGATGAAGGGGCTTCTGTGAGTATCCTTTCCTCAACTGCTGGGAAAGCGCTTGGTTCACCATTGCTTCTACCTGAGATGCGAAATCTAACAGGCTTCGACAAGTGAACCAGTCAACCGTTAGGGATCCTTCCAAATTTGCATATAACTTTGAGAAGGAAAATCGTTTATCTGAACGTGATGGTAGTTGAAGGACCTTTAGATTACAATCTACTCCTTGGGCATGACTATATTTATAGAATGGGAGCTATTGTTTCCTCACTCTTTCGAGTGATGTGTTTTCCACATGAAGGCAGAGTGGTCTAGCTTGTAGACCAGCTTTCATTCCCTGATTCCCACATAGCTTATAGTCAAGTGCCATCCCTATTTGGTGTTTTTGCGCAAGCAATGTCTCGTAAATCTCCAGTCCGTCCACCTGATCAGTGCGAGTGATTCAGTGATTGTGACTGAAACCCAGGAGGCATGTGCCCTCGTCTGCTTCGGCAGGAAAAACCCAGTTATAAGGTAGGTTTCCACGTAGGAATATGACTAGTATGACACACCCGTCCATTTAGGAAAATGGGATTAGATTGGAATAAGATTCCTCCGTCAGAAGCTATGCCTTTCCCGACAGAGCAAGTGTTTTGTCTCCAAATTGAAGGGTAACTTGGAAACTCTAGTTCATTCTACCTGGGCGCATGCAAACCTTTTTGCATGCAAGTGAAAAGTGACCATTTATTTTCTTATTTTGTAGGTTCTTAACCCTTTAAAATTGTAGGATTGGTCATTCCTAGCTTACATAATGAAAGGATCTCAAGCAAAGTTTCGAATGGCGCAAGTTCCCTAAAAACTGAACCTATCGATGAGACATCCTTATTATATGATTGGCATGAACAATTTTACATGAAGTTCAAGCTCATTAAAAAATAAACCTAGCAATGAACATATGTTCCACCAGAGTTTAAGCTCATTAAAAAATTAACACACCTTCAGTAAATAACCATTGCAATCGCATTATCATCAACTTTTGAGCCTTGTTCGTGTTCTTACCATCACCTCCACTCTTTTTAGCAGATCATACGCCTCCATTTGATTGTTTACCCCTTTTGAGGAACAACTGCGAGCAATGATCCTTTTAGCCATCATCTTTACACTGTCATGATTGAAAAGTTCCAAACATTACCTGGAACCATCTCCTACCCGAAATTATCACTCGTTCCTCAAAAAATGAGTCTCCTTTAAGCTCTTTTCATCTGACTCGTAAAATATGAAAAGATTGCGGAGAAATTGGCCTCTCCAACTCGTTAAAGCGATCAGAAGTGCTATCCCTCCTCTACATTTTAATCTTTTTTGACCTAAGGGATCATTACAAAAAAATATCGAGCGCTTGTCTTGTTCGGCTTGTTAAAACTATCGAAAATTCATCCCTTTCGTATTATTTTATATTTTTTGGACTTAAGGGATTATATTACGAAAAAGGAATACTGGAGTTTCCTTTCTGACTCTTTTTAGACTCTCTAAAATTGAAAAGCACCAAGTTATCTTTGTCATTATACTCGTTGAAACAATACGACAAACTTGTCCATGAAAACAAGAATGAGTTTCACTGTCACTAGGCTCATTAAAACATAGCGACAAGTTTTCCCAGAGGGAAAATTATAGAAAAAGCATATGTTATCATCTTCAAGCTTGAAAAAAATAAAGAGGTACTGGTCAGCAATGACTGGGGAAAATTTGGGAAGAAAACTTGAAGAAACTTTATTGGTCATGGGTTGCTCTTGAACATGACACTTTCACTCCTTCACCATGATTGAGTTGGGTTGGGTTACTCCGTTCACGGGTCATATAACCATTGATCCACCGTACCATCCATCTTTGGGGTTAATGCTACCAATCCATTTCAGTGTCGTCGATATGTTCAAGAGAAATTGCTCAGAGAATTCACCAACCCAGCTTCTGTCTCATCTGCTACAATACCTTCACCCTTCATTCTTTCATGACCGCCACCCTGAACCTTGTATCATCAGATTTTTTTCACCTCCACAAAATAATTTGCTCCGTTTCGTGTCGTAGATGTGGGATTCATTAAGGCCCTCCTACGACAGATCACCTCTTGTTGACATTAGCTCATTATCCAAGAAGTTGACTTAGGAAAAACCCTTTCAGTACTTTGAAGCTTGCATGCCTCAATGGCAAGTTTCTCACTTCCGGCGACAGGTTTACATTAATGGCCTTCGACCGACAGATTTCGTGTGGTGTTCGACATCGACTCATGTATTCACACCACATGAATTATACTGCAATACCTTGAGGGTCATTATCATTATCAGTGATTCCTCTTGTGCCTGTTAATAGCTTACATCATTGGCTGGTAATTAGGCGATGTCTTTCCATGTTCGACACTAGAAAATGTTTTCACATGGATTGACTTGTACTTTGGGTGAAGATTAAACGAGTTTTGAAGACACCGGATCTAGTTTCATCCATTCGTGCTGCGATATATTCAGGAAAATAAAGACATCAAATGTACATCATTGCTGCACAAATAATCATCCAAACGAAAGGATGATGACTCTACCAGAATCATTAGTCTGCCACACAGATGGTTGTTTTTCCTACGTACATGAAAATGAATTTATAAAGTTGAGCATGGGAATGCCTGCCTCAGCTAGATCATGAAAATATTATGAATATAATGTAATGTATTGTATCTTATTATAGGTCACCTTCCAGTATGGAAAAACTTTGGATCCTCATGATAAAGAATTTCACCCAAAATCAAAAGGTTTACGACCTCATGCTTTAGGGGGCAACTGTTATAGACATATTTGGGCACTGCAAACCTAATCTTATATGTCCATTAACCAAGGGCTTCTAAGTCCCTAAACGTGTTGTTTCATACCATAAAGGAATAAGGTCAGCTGATTAAATCATCTCCCAGAAGTTCTCCATGAAAAACTGCTCAGAACTAGTTAAAACTGGACCATCTCACCTGCTCCATGGTCAAAGTGCGATGCATCTCACCTAATGCACATGGGGGGTGAGATGCATACTGAAAATCCCTTCTATGGGGTGTGATGGGAGAGAGTAGACAAATGGCAGAGACAGTTTGCAAGGTGGATGATCATGGAATCTTCTAGAAACTTCTCCTGTGACACTTGCCTCTCTGAATTCACCTAGGGATGAGTAATAGATCATGAAATATCCAAGTGGAATTGAGAAATATCAGAGAAATGACGCTAATCAGAAACCCAAAAGCTGACTCACCCACCTGCAAACATCTATACATGGATCCCTCATCCTAGAGATCCCGAGGCTGGAATTTTGCATCTTGTAAGGAAGTGCTGCTGGTTTCTTTGTGGAACATCATAGTGTTGGGTGATCTAGCTTTTCATGAGGTGAAGAAGGGCTTTCATGCTAGGAGGATGGCGCTGGGTCAGATCAATGGGTTGTATTCCTCTCTTCTACTACTTCTATCAATAAAGCCATTTGATTTTTCCTCCATATTCTTGTGTGTCTTTGAATGTTGAATTGAAATATGCATTTGTATGGTCAATATATATCTGATCCTATATTTTTTATGATTGTATATCTCTATGCTTTGATGGTATTATGCTGCTTTGACTCTATAGGTGTTCTTTGAAACAGGACAAGTGAAGAAGGGGCGGCAAAGATCTATCAATGTGGAGAGGAAACAAGTAAGGAGCCAAGTGAAAGATTGAGGTTGGTACTCTCTGCTTCTCTCTCATCTATTTCTCATAAAGGAAAACAAAAGTAACTTTAGTTTGTTTGTTTCTAAGATAGCTATCCGTCTTAGTGGGACTAGCAGCTCTGAATGGACACTAGTTTTCCTGATAACATGGTTGAAATGGATTAGCTAGTTGTATGGGTTGTATAGGTACAATGGGTGGAAGAAGGTGTTGTTGGAGTTGAAAGGGACTAACTGGTTGTATGGGTTGTTGAAGGAGTTGGTTCAACTACGATCGCTGTTGTGCTAGATTATGGACAACCACTCTATCATCAATCATCTTGATGCATTCTTCCAACACACTCAAGGCACAATCAACATGTTTATGTGTGACAAATCCAACACACTCAAGGCATAATCAGCATGTTGGAAATATTTTAAAGTTGATATTGTGAGGCTTAAAATCATCAAACAACAATTATTCTTTACCTTTTGGGGATTAGATATCATTGTCATATCCTCTACTTGAAGTCAACGAATGAAGGCCATGATTGAATAAAAAACCGGACACAAAGGCAATTTTGAGAAGCCAAACTCAAACTACACAACAAACAATTATATTAGTCTCCAAAAGCATACAATTTAATACACATATCGAGTTGAAATTTATATAAAACCCATGAAATAAAAAAACCTAAAATAACAACAATACAACTCATGAAAGGAGTTTCTCTTTAACAAGTATAAATCCTTGCCTTTTCTAAGTCATAGTTACTACTTTTATGCCCCAATATCACATTTTCTGGAGCCAAAGCACGTAGCCATCATAGAGCCCAAACCACTTAGAAACCCAAAATTAATAAAATCAAGCAACCAAAAAATGTATTGGATTTTGGATTTGCAGAGACAAACTGAAATCTATTGAAACACAACAAATGCGTCCCAACATATATCATGTTCTTGTTAAACAATCATATGCAGACACTTTCCACTCATAATATTTCAAAATCATGCCAGTAAATAAGACAAACTCCAAGCATATCACACCAAGAATAAACCTCCTTGGAGTTACCAAACCTTGTCCAATGCTATTGTTTTGATTTCAAGTGAATGTTATAAGATACAACCAAACTAATAAAACATACACGAAAATACATCAAAAGTTGAAGTAAAAGAGTCAATTTAAAAACTCTAGCATACACTACAAAAAATCTACTATAAAAGAAAAAGAAGAGACGGCAATAAACATTGGCTCAAATAGAATCCACAGTCAAATGAGCTCCATCTCGTAGCAAAGAACAAAAACATATATGAAATACATCCTCATCTCATTATGAATGCATAAGTAAGAACAATATTGACATGAAAATAAGAAAAGCCACAAGATAAAATAAAAGCCTAACATTAAAGATGGACTATCAATTCATTCAGAGTTTCTTGCAAACACCCTTTTACCTAGCTGCTCTAATATTTGAGTGCTTATTTGCACATAGATTGAGATAACATTACCCTGTATAATAAAAGAATCACGAACAAGATTACTGTAAAAAATTTGAACATTTTGAGAATATTGAGTGCTTATTTGCACATAGCTTGAGATAACATTACCCTGTATAACAAAAGAATCATGAACAAGATTACAGTAAAAAAGTTTAACATTTTGAGAATATAAGAAAAGTTGACTGTCAACTTTACTTTATATCTCTTAGAGACAAAAAAAATCTACAATCTACATGGAAAAAATATTTATGTATCTATAAAATTTAACATCTATATACAAAAAACAATCATATAATATATGATATTTGTTGAGTGAATCTGAAATAATATATATTATGATATCTATAGAGTATAGATTATTTAGAAATTTCATGTCCACAAACAAACATAAATTTATCAAGTGAATCCCACCAACAATAAAAAGCCATAGATTTTACAAAAGAATCCAAATCCAACATATACACATTATAAAATCCCCCAAACAAAAAATCTCATGTCATAAATTTGTCTAATGAATCCAAGAATGCTATATCATGAATTTACTAAAGACATGGCTTAAAGAAACAAACTTCTTAAAACAGAAATACAAACTTCTTAAAGAAACAAACTTCTTAAAAGAGAATTACAAACTTCTTAAAAGAGAAATCAGGTTCCAACTTCTAGTAATAATAGATAAAAGCTCTGAAATATAACTCAACCTTGACCATATATTGTCTCCACAGATAGCAAATTTTATCTTGGCCCCCTATGTCCCAAACAATGAAGCTCAGATTCTTAAACATTACAATCTCTATATTGAATCCTATAGTATTACAATATCTATATTAAATCCTATAGTGGGCATTGTTCTCAAGTACTCCCGTAGTTTGAATTTGCAGAAAATTGTTTTGCAGAGAGTTGTTGTATTCCCTATTTACACATTCCAGAAACATCTTATAGTCTTACAAAGCCATTCAACACCATAATTATATAACATATAATAGAGAAGAGTGTCCAAGAATGATTGAATTTCACATATAAGTTTGATAGGCAGTTACATCTTCTCAATATTTCAATATGATCAACAAAACCGAGAACATAGCGTGGGAGTTGTATACAAAGTTTATGCATTCAATGAAAAAACCTTCGATGAGAACAAAGAATACCATAAAAGAATAAGAAATGAAAATTATTTTCACAAAAAAACAACTATTAGGCATTGAAACAACTACCGATTTTCAATAGCATTATGTAAGCTTTTTCCCTAGCGTTCTTAAGTTGATTCTTCATCATCATTCATCATCCTCTACACTAACATCCTGATATTTCATGTATTCAGACACAAAATAGTTCATGTTGCTCTCTGCTTCAGTGGATTCCATCTCATCCATGCCTTCACCAGTGTACCAAGGTAAGAAGGCCTCCCTCCTAAATATGGCAATGAACTGCTCGCTCACTCTCCTGAACATCTCGTGAATGGATGTCGAGTTCCCAATGAACGTGGACAACATGGATAGGCCTTTTGGTGGGATATCACATGCACTGGATTTCACATTATTGGGGATCAATTCCACAAAGTAGGAGGAATTCTTGTTCTGAATCTATTCATCAACCTCATCATCTGTTCATCCACCTCTTTGGTGCTCATCTTGCCTCTGAACATGGAAGATGTAGTAAGGTACCTGCTATGGCGTGGATCTGTAGCGTACATCATGTTTTTGTAATTGCACATATGTTGTGTCAAGTTTCGGAACAGTGAGGGATCTGTTATACACATCCTTCCAACCAAAAACCTTACCTGCATTGTAAGATCCAGACTTTGAATAAAGAGGCTCGGGAGAGCATAGATCCATTGATTAAGTCTGGAAAATTGAAGGAGGGAAGAGGAAAATAATTGTGCTCAGCAGAAGAAAATTAAGTTTGAAAGTTGAAACAATCAATCAAAATTCATGCAGCCTCCACCCGCAGAGAGGAAATTGGGAAAAATCTAGGCTCGACATTATAAGTTGAAAAAAAAAAGTAAAAGGAGGCAAAGTAAAAATGCTCCTCGTACCATACATTTCTTCTGCTTTTATGTGCCAACTATACAAAATACGGCAGTGTGGAGGGAATCCTGCAATATTGATAGATAGATGTGGTAAATAATTTTGTCACAGAAGAATATTTTCCAGGCACATTAAGCGATCTATGGTCACGCACTGTGATCCCATTTGGCAGTCTGCAGCCTGTAATGACATGTATAGTTTTAATGAAACAACAATGTAGGTATTTACGACTTGTAGCTACCTCCTTCCTGACGACATCCAACAGGGAATTGATGAGTTGGCCCCTTTGGTATAATGGCCCTGGTCCAGTTATTTTCAGCCCTGAACTTGCCAAAAATGAAGTTATCAGGCCTAAAGCCCTGGCCATAAGCCCCAGTCCTCACGTTGTCCATAGTCCCATAGTCTGAGGCTCAAGATCCATGAGCACAACACAGGGCACAAATCTACCATAGCTTGCCTCATTGCAGTAAACATTAACCCTTTAGAGTTGCAGATAGGAAGTGCCCTAGTATCTCCTCATGGGATCGATCTCGTGGTCATCACAGACAACTTCCCAAAACTTGGCACCAATCTGGTTGCCACATTGCCCGCCCAGAATGTGCAGGATCTCACGCATCTTTGCAATTTAAAACTTGCAACACTAAAAGACCAAACCATAGAATAAAACCTCAACTGAAAAAAGATGATTCACAGAAAACCAACACAAAGAGGACACAAAAAGAAGAGCCAGAATAGGGCAATGGGCAGTTACATCGACCAACCAATCTAGAATTATGAGATGGGTGTGCTGTAGGTGAGGCTATAACTGCTGCAGTTAAAGAAGGTAGTATATAGGTGTCTATGGTAAGATAGACACGAGAAACACATCACCTCAAATCCTTACGGGTTATAAGCGTTTAAATGTTTTAGGTTTTTAATATTTTTAAGTATATTTTTTTATTGGTTTTTTTAAACAGCTCATTTAAAATTTACAGATATTATTGGAATTGCAAATAGAATTGTTTACAAATATTATTGGAATTGTAAATAGAATTGGATATTAATGATAATTGCTTTAAATAATTCAAAAAAAAAAAAAAACTCTTCTTGCATAGATATATGTAATATATAAAGCAAAAGTTTTTGTATGTGTGATTTTGTGTATAATGCATATTTTTAGTTGAGCATAATATGTTTTTGGTTGGAGACATAGACTATGTGGGTATATGTTTGCTTAAGGAAGGTTGATTGTGTCTATTACAACAATCTAGCACTCTTCTATAATGTAAATTCCTAAGCATTAAGGGGTTAGTTTTGTGCAACTAGGAAGGTTACCTATAGTGACCACAAAAATTCTTCCACACATTTCTACTTGAATCTTGTCCAACTTGAGCAAGACATCTCTAATGATAATATTACTAAAGTTGTCGAGTGGAGGCACGAGTTGAATTTGCAAGAGTGAGCCTTAACAAAATGGGTATTAGTAGCATAATGGAATAGTGAGTGGTATGACAAGTGAAAGATGAAGAAAAGTCGCAAAAATAGTGTCTACCAAATCTAGGGCAAATAGAGTCAAGGAAATCATTATAAAAAGGATTGTTTGGTGAATAGTTAAGGAGGAGAGGTTTGCAAATAACATGCCAAAATCGAACTTTATAATGTCAAAAATATATATGGTATTGAGTCTTGGGGAGTCCTATTAGTACTACTCTTGAACAAGTTGGAGGACCTGTTGCCCTACAATGACATATTAATTACAATAACAACTCCTTTGATAGTAAGGAATTATTATAGATAGCATCAAGGTGGATTGACAATATGGTAGGAAGGGTAGGTTTTGCACTCTCTCCACCCAATTTCAAATCCGCAATGAGACTTTGGCCCATTGTGATAAAGCTAGAAGGGTGGATGGCCCTCAAATATAGGTGCACTCTAGTATGCCTTGAGACACCTCAACCCTTGCTAAGTCACAAGTTATTGGCATACATGGATTTTGGGTTGTTGAGTATACTCTTAGGTTATAGTGCATCCAGTTGGTTTAATATCAAGCCTAGCTTAGGTCATTATAACGAGTTACCAATTCCCATGATTCAAAATAATGAATTAATATATGCAAATTATATATAACAATGAAAATAAAATGAGGAGGAGAATCCCCATACAATACTCCCATCCAAGTGATAAATGCTCCATTATAAAGTCTTCACAACATACTCTTTGCAAGAGATTCCTACAACTATCTAACAACATTAAATGCATGCAAAAATTAAGCCTCTCATATGATAGAATGATACCTCCAATCTTATGTTAAGATTGAAAAATTAAAATAACATGTAGCCCAAAGGGAGACCTCCTTCATCCACAAATTCTCCACCATTATAATGGTGAGGGAGATCACCTTATAAAGTGAATATCTTCTCTTATACAACAAAATGTTATATTTTAACTAACTCCATGACAAGTCAAAAAAATATTATAGTGATGAAGTAATTAGATCCCTCCTAAATTTGTGGTGGACCACATTACAACATGTGGAAACCAGCCCTTTCTCACAATTAGCTCGCATCCAAAAATAGTAATAATTTTCCCCAAATAATGCTCTTTAAGGCGATGCACCACCACATATAGGCATCAAACCAAGTCAAATTCATGTGTCCACATATAATGTACCCTCTAAAACTATGCGTGCATCCAACTACTATGCATCTCTGAATCCCAAGGTAATCAACACCATAGATTTCTTTTATCGGGAAAGTTGATAAACTTGTCCCCTGTCACCGAGGATACATGGGAACAAGTCAATGGAATTTCCATTATACTCCTATTCCTAGCACAAATGCCCACAAGCCTTGCTAGACATGAAACCAAGTTTTGAACCTGGTTAGGCCCCTATATTGGTTGGCAAATGCCTTCTACTCTAGAATATACGTCAACCATTTTCCCTATCCCGATGGGCTAACTACATAGATAAATGTGCAATATTCCAAGTAAATGTAGAAATTTCACCTATAGAACAAACTGATATATGTAATGTGCTAAAGCATAATACTTGATCTACTTCTACAAAACATTAAGCGGAAGCATAATTGAATTCACGAGAAAGATCAAGTAGAAACATGCATAACTGATCAAGAGAAATCAATCAGACATAACACAGAATATATCACTAGTGAAAGCACCAGCATAAAACCCCAACACTGTATTATGAATCAAGTGGAAATCCTCTTCAACATACAAAAAGAATCATCTCAATATCTATCTTGCTCTCTCTGTACTCTAATGATCTTCAATCAAAAGATGAAGATCATGGACTACCTAGGCCTCGATATATAGGCCACAAGTCGTCCAATCTCCTATAATAGATCATTCTCCATGCAAGTAATACTTGGTATAAATATCCAAGCATCTGATAGTACACTATCCCACATCTGATCTCAACTGGGTCTTTGACAGAACTGACATGCAACAGTTATCCATGAGTGAATCCTCAGTTATCTAAAATAATAGTTGTCA
This sequence comes from Pinus taeda, assembly GCA_000404065.3. NCBI lineage: Eukaryota > Viridiplantae > Streptophyta > Pinopsida > Pinales > Pinaceae > Pinus > Pinus taeda. The sequence continues at coordinate 126,648 of APFE030577524.1, read as the reverse complement.
CATGCATGCAAGCATTAACA
>APFE030577524.1:112072-123850 GCA_000404065.3 Pinus taeda | reverse complement strand
AATCAGTGGAGGCAATTAAGGATAAATTCCTCAATCAGTGGGACAACTCATGTGCATGCTCACAAAGACTTCAAATTCAAATTTCCTTAACTAATTAACTCATGAAGAATTAATTAATTTATATTTCCAACTGCTGCTAAGACCAAAATCAATTTTACTTCCTATAGATAGACTAGGGACTGTTATAAATAGGAAGGGACCCAGAAATTCTATTTTTATAACTTTCTATTTTTAGTAGTTTCACCTCTCGCCCAATGTGGCCAATGACCTCACTGGCCAAAATGCTATTTTTAGACATGCTATTTTTAGCACATTCTAAATTTAAGATTTCTTGTTGCACATTTTTCAAAAATAAATAAAGTACTCCATGAGAAGATAAATGCTCAAAATACTAAAATATAAAGTGGTTCATCTCCCCAAAGCAAATCCAAGGAGATGAGGGTCAATTAGTGTTTTTACAATGCCAAAACTCCATGAGATTGTGTGTGTGTGTGAGTCCAAGAATAGCAAGAAATGTCTGCACGAATGTGCCCTCCTAGAATATATAAAAATAGCAAGAAGAGACCCTTTGCAAGTTCACCATACAAGAATAATCTCCCAAAAATAGGAAGAAGACTAAGTACAAGAGCATGTTAAGTCACATATGTGGCCCTCCCAATGTGCCACAAGTATTCCAATAGCAACCTCCATAACCACCCCAAATTAAATAATAATAATAATAATAATATTCTAACTTTAAGGTCACATCCAAACCAAAAACCAAATTAGTGTATGAGACATTATTATGCGTGGTACAAGGGACTCCCTTGTGCATAGTGATTTGATTGAAAATATTTATGAAGGTGCAGTCTCAGGGTGGAGGCTAGAGTGGTTGAGAGAACAATTTTCTCTCTCATCGACCTGGGTTCAATTCCAAGAGCCATGTTTGGCCTATTGTGATAATGCTCAAAGAGTAGGTGCCTCCAGCCACATGACGTCTCAATTGTTGCTAAGTAATAGGATATTGGCATATGGATTACACATTATTGGATAGACTCTTGGTGATATAGTGGCAAGTGGAAGATTTGATCTTGGGCCTTACCATATTACTCCAACATGTTATTGAATCACCATAATTAAATTATAAAAATTAAAATCTATGAAGGTGTACATACTCTAGCAACTACAAATTACAACAAGGAGCATATTTGGAGCTCATGCCCAAATGTTATTTGGGCCCAATGACTTATTTGATTAACAAGTAAATATGGGTTCAAACATATGTGACCGTTGTCAAAGTGCACAATACGGTAACTAATAGAATCACCTATATCTCGATATCTAACATGAGAGAAAAAGGTATCTAGGTCTCTAAGACTCTAGATTAAAGAGTGTTGAAGTAGACACATAGACATGTATATTCTATATTTTACCATTTGGTTTCAGGATTTGTGTGAAAGGAAAAGGAGATGTCAGGCTTTTATATTTATTAAGAAAATTTGAAATTACGAAGGAAATTGACAATAAAGTCTCGAATGCTATTGTGGATGTAAAAACCCAAAGAAGTCATTCATGAAGAGGAGTGATTGCAAATCTATCTAAGGAGAAAGTATTCAAAGTACTGACCTAGGAATAAAATTACCTTAGTAGGCATCAATTTAGGGAGTGTTGGGGAAAAACAAGGGAGCACTAGGTCAAAATAGTTCATGCAAATGAATGACTAAGAGTTTGTGACAGGAAGTGTCAGTGAGTTCCAGGTGTGCTAAGGAGGGAGTGACAACATATGCTAGGAAGTGTTAGAGGCTAGGGAAACATGCCAAGACGTGTCACATGCTAGGGTGTGTCAATGCATGCCAAGGAGTGCTATGGAGTGCCAAAGAAAAACAAGGGATCACTAGTTTCAAATGCATGGAAATGAATGAATAAGAGTATGTGACAAGGAGTATCAGTGAGTTCTAGGTGTGATAAGGCGGGAGTGAAAAGGTATGCTATGTAGTGACAAGGAATGCCAGAGTACTAGGGAAACATGCTAAGATGTGCCAAGTACAAGGGAAACATGCCAAGATGTGCCAAGTACTAAGGTGTGCCAATGCATGTTAGGGACTGTTAGGGAGTACCATGGAAAAACAAGGGAGAAATAGTTCAAAATGCATGGAAATGAATGGATAAGAGTGTGTGATAGGGACTATAAGTGAGTTTCAAGTGTGCTAAGGAGGGAGTGACAAAGTTATATTTTAGATAGTGGCAAGGCATGCTAGAGTGTCGTGGCATGTCAGGGAGTGGTAGGGTGTGCTAGGGACTGCTAAAGTATGCCAAGGAATGTAGGGGATGCTAACATGTGCCACATAGTTCCAAGGGAGTGTTAGACGTGCCAACTGTTATGGTATGTCATGATGTAAACTATGTTTCTTTGTTGTTTTATCACCATGGTTGGATGTGAGCCTTGACTTGGTAACTTATTAAGTGGGATGAGTTTAGATTGGACATGAGAAGCCTAAGATGAGTTATAGTAAGTTCTTAGGTGAGCAAGGCATAGTCTAGTTGTAGTAACTGTAACTTGTTCAAGCTGTTGTACTTGAGGCAAGACTTGGTTGCGTTCGCAAGTCACAAAAACATAAGGGTAGTTTTGAGGGCATGATAGATAATGAGTGTTAGGGCATGCAAAGGAATGAAAAGGCATGTTGACACATTCTAGATAGTTCCAATGCATGTTGAGGAGTGTTAGGGAGTGTCAAGGCATCACAAGGGATAACTAGGTCAAAATGCATGGAAATGAATGGAATAAGAGTGTGCGAAAATGAGTGTCAGTGAATTCTAGGTGTCCCAAGGATGGAGTATGTTAGGAGAAGTTTAGAATAGGACTTGTAGGAGGAAGTAATATGGTTGCAATAAGGGGTTGGATAAAGAAATTTCAAACAAAGGGAGACTTTAGGTTGGGCACAACATTGTTTGCAAATGACATGGTTAGATTCCCAATCCACAACAAAATTAAGGCTATCTATGAGGGCATGACAACAATGGAGTGCCAAGGTGTGTCATGGAATGCTAGGAAGTACTAACACATGCTAGGCAGTTCCAAGGCATTTTAGGCATGCCAAGATGTGCTAGGTTCCAGGGTGTGGCACCAACACATGTCAGGGAGTGGTAGGGCTAAATGTGAGGGAAACACAATGGAGCATTAGTTTTGATTGCATGGAAATGAATGAATATGAGATTGTGATAGGGAGTGTCAATGAGTTCGAAGTGTGCTAAGGAGGGAGTGAAAAGGTATGCTAGGAAGTGGCAAGGTATGATACGCAACGCCAAGGCATGTTAGAGTGCTAGGGAAGTATGTCAAGATGTGCCAATGCATGCTAAGGAGTGTTAGTGAGTGCTAGTGAAACATAGGGGAGAACTAGGTAAAAATGCATGGGAAATGAATGAGTAAGAGTGTGTGTGAAGGAGTGTCAACGAGTTCCAGGTGTGCTAAGGAGGGAGTGACATGGTATGCTAAGTAGTGCTAAGGCATGATAGAATGCTAGGTTAGCATGTGTCTAAGATGTGCCAGGTGCAAGGGTGTACCAATGTGTGATAGGAAGTGTTAGGGAGTGCACTGACTTGGTAACTTGTTAAGGGGATGAGTTGAGATTGGACATGACTAACGTAAGATGAGCTATGGGTAGTTCTTATTTAAACAAGGCACATGTTGAATTTTCATGACACATGATAATATGGGTTTGGTCTTAGAATATTTGATGCAAACACTCTCAAGTGCCACAAAAAATATACTTTGCATGAAGAAATCTATGCACTTCAGCTAATCAACTAGTGCAATTGCAAATTTTTAACCTTTTCAAACCCTTCTTTGTTATATTACAAACTTTAGCAGAAAAGGCTAGAGCTCTCGTACGAGGGATAATTTCTCTTTACAATCACATTGAAAACCAATCTACCTTGAACAAGACAACACTCGACATACTTGTTGATGTTGGCCACACACAAACCTTTCAGTCCACATGTCTTGAACACATCTAGCGAGTCATATTTCCTCCCATTCTGCAAATCCTCAATTTGCCTCTATCAATAAACATAGCTCCTTTAGGTTATTGAACTCATCTCAACACAAGTTTCCCTTTAGCTACCTCCTTTTTCCTTCAAGGTCTGGAACACTTAAGGTATTTGATTAGTTGCTCCCAACTTTGTTTGTGAACAACTCTTTGGTCTTCCAAATTTTTCCATACTACTTCTCCAAGATGACAAGTCTAGGATTATGGTGGCTTCCCTCGTTCTCACTAAATCAATCCTCTACAATAGTGTGAACTAGGTTTAGTTGGCTAGCCCACTTGACGACTACTTTAGTCCTTCACAATTTTCACGTCCTTACGCCCAATACACCTACCCTTCTACCAGTCTTGTTGTCCTTCACAAGTATAGGACTTAGGGATCTTCTTTGATAGTCACCTAACAACCCTCCAACTGTACTTGGACTACTATCAATTTTACCAACCACATTCAATTATTTTGTTGATCCAGTCACCACAAAACTACCCTCATCTACAAATGAGGTGATCTGTTAATTATAGTATCTCGTGTATATGGACACACTAGCATATTAAAAAGAGGAAGGTCATTATGATTAGTTTCAACTCGACGTGAATGTAAACCCACTTTGAATGCACCAAGGGTGATCTCAAGGGTATCATCTGGTGTTGTTGTGCATATGTGGTTAAACAAAAAGGCCCCCTTTCATTTGCATGAAGTTTTCTTGGTACAAATCCATGTTAGAGTTGAGGCCATAGAAAGATGAAGTCTAAGTACATTGATTGTATTTTCTATAAATAACCTCTCTAACAACTTGACACAAAAATACAATGATGTCATTTACATTGGAGGTGTAAATCGCTAGAATTGTGTTACAACTCTAATCGCTCCCCCACAAAAATGTGTCATGCTGCCTTGTGATGATGCTTCAACCCTATTAGAGAACAACCTTACAATGTAAAAGGAATTTAAACATGATGTAACTTTAATAGTGCCGCACATTCACCCCCTGGCTCACCACTCATGACTAATTTAAGGCTATTTCAAGCAATGATGTGGATAAAATCATTTTATTTTCTCTTATTGACACAATTGAGTTTAGAGGTTAAGGACTTAAGAATTAGGGGATTTAGGTGCTGGTGATTAACGGGTTAGTAGTTAAGGTGTTTAGGTGGTGAAGGGTTAGGGTTAAGGGTCACAGGTTAAGAGGATAAGGATTTATGTATTAGTAGTTGGTTCACGAATTATACGTTAGGGGTTAGTGTCTTAAGATTTAATAAGTCATGAGGTTTTTGGGTTATGAGTTGTGAGTGTAGGGGTTAAGGGATTATAGATTGCTGGTTAAGCGGATAGGGAATTCAGTGGTTATGGGTTAAGGTCTTATGGTTTGTGATAATTGGACTCTTAATCCCCTTATCACCACTATAAGGGGTTCCCTTATCAATTTCTCTTTCTACCTTCCCTCTAGGTCCCCTAGGCCCCATGAAATTAAGTCTTAATCCCCCTTCTTATTCTCTAATGCTAGGATTATAGATATTAGTAAACCATGATTTAACCTTAAATTTCTACCATCCATGCTACCCTTGTGTCCCCTTGGTCAATTCAATACACCATAACATACCCCCACGACTTTTTTGGTCATGCCATTGCGATTTTCCTAATGTTATGAACCCCTAAATATGGTCCCAATGCCCCTACAACTACACCCTTCGGCCACCTTGGCTAAGGGAGTAAACAAATTAGGGGTTATGGGTTGTGATAAAGAAGCCCCTAATCCCCTTCTCACCACTAGGAATAGGCTCATGAACACCATCAATATCTATTATAGGTGTTGCGATGAGAGCAATAATGAATAAAAATTTGTCGTCAATAGGACAGGGATCATCAAGATGCTAAACCATCCAATGTAAAGATGGTTTTCAATCCGAGTTATATATTCACATAAAAGACCCCATAAATTTGTGCTTTGGGACACCCCTAGGATTCAATAATTAATCCAAACTGAGAGGATTTGTTGCTGAGGTGACGACGACAACAACCTTGAGTTGATAGAAAGTGACACTTTGTGAGCCTTGCAAAACTAGGGTGTCGGTTTCATCATCAACAAGAGGCACAATTGACAAGTGGCAAACATATCACATTTAGGGAACTTGATCACAAATAATTATGCATGTTTTTCTACCAAGGGTACCTTTCACATTTCCCAAGGCACAAATTACATATTTGGATGAATTTTGGATAAATTGTCACATTCCACTAGCTTCATGCATGAAGAAGAGCTCCCATCCTTTAAGAATATTTTGGAGGATTTCATGGCATATTCAAGGGTCACATGTATAAAATAAGAACACCATAGCCAAGAATAATAAAATTGGAATTTGTGTCAGGTATTAGGGAGTGTTAGGGAGTGCCATGGAAACAAAAGGGGAAACTAGCTCAAAATGCATGGAAATGAATGAATAAGAGTGTGTGATATGGAGCGTCAGTGATTTTCATGTTCGTTAAGGAGGAAGTGACAAGGTTATATGCTAGGCAATGCCAAGGCATGCTAGATTTCTAGGGCATGTCAAGGAGTGCTAGGGAGTGCCAAATCATGCCAAGGAATGTAGGGGATACTAACATGTTCCACATATTTCCAAGGGATTGTTAGATGCACCAGGTGTTATGGCATGTCAAGATGTAAACTATGTTGCTCAGTTGTTTTAAGGCCACAGTTGGACATGAGCCTTGACATGGTAAGTTGTAACTTGTTAAGCTGGATAACTTGAAATTATACATGAGTAGCCTAAGATGAGTTATAGTCAGTTCTTAGGTGAACAAGGCATAGTCTAGTTGTAGTAACTATAACTTGGTCAAGTTGTTATAGTCGAGGCAAGAATTGATTGGGTTCACAGGGCATGCCAAGGAGTGAGAAGGCATGCTAACACATGTCGAGAATTTCCAATGCATGTTAAGGAATGTTTAGGGAGTGTTAGGGAATCACAAGGGAGAACTAGGTCAAAATACATGGAAATGAACAAATAAGTGTGCGTGTCGACGAGTGTCAATGAATTCCAGGTGTCTCAAGGACAAAGTGTGTTAGAACAAGGTCAAAATAAGAAATGTAGGAGGCAAGCCTATCGTTACAATTATAAGGGGTTGGTCAGAGAAGTTCCAGACAAAGGGAGACTTTGGGTTGGGAACAACTCTATTTTGCCAATGACTTGCTTGGGTTCCAAAGTCGCAAAATAGTAAAGCTATATATGAGGGCATGATGATTAGGGAGTGCAAAGCTATGCCAAGGAGAGGCAACAAGTATTAACACATGCCAGACAATTCCAAGGCATGTCAGGCATGCTAAGACAAGGAAACTTCTAAGGCATGCCAAGATGTGCTAGGTGCCAGGGTGTAGCACGAATGCATGGTAGGGAGTGTTAGGGCCAAGTATTAAGGAAACATAAGGGAACACTAGTTTCAAAAGCATGGAAATGAAGTGTCAGCGAGTTCCAAGTGTGCTAAGAAGGGAGTGACAAGGTATGTTATGCAGTGCCAAGGCATGCTAGAGTGCTAGGGAAGCATACCAAGATGTGCCAAGCACTAAGGTGTGCCAATGTGTGCTAAGGAGTTTTAGGGAGAGCCAGGGAAACATAAGGGAGCACTAGGTAAAAATGCATGGAAATGAATGAATAAAAGTGTGTGATAGGGAGTGTTAGCGAGTTCCAAGTGTGCTAAGGAGAGAGTGACATGGTATGCTCGTCTGAGCTAAGTCATGCTAGCTTTCTAGGGAAAAATGTAGCCAAGATGTGCCAAGTCCTAGGGTGTGTCAACATGTGCTAAGAAGTGTTAGGGAGTATCAAGGAAACACAAGGGAGCACTAGGTTAACTTAATGCATATAAATGAAAAAATAACATTTTGTGATGGGAAGTGTCAGTGAGATATAGGTGTGCTGAGGGAGTAAAAAGGTATGGTAGGTAGTGCTAAAGAATGTTAGAGGCCAAGGCAACATGGCAAGATGTGTTAGGTTCTACGGTGTGCCAATGAATGCTAGGGAGTGTTATGGAGTGCGATGGAAACAAAAGGGATTAATAGTTTCAAATACATGGAAATGAATGCATAAGAGTGTGTGAAAGGGAGTCTTAGTGAGTTCTAGGTGTGGTAAGGAAGGAGAGACAAGATATGTTAGGTAATTCCAAGGAATGCTAGAGTGTCAGGGAAACATGACAAGATGTGCCAGGTGATAGGGTGTTTTAATGTGTGCCAACAAATGTTAGGGAGTGCCACATAAACACAAGGGAGAACTAGTTGAAAATGCATGGAAATGAAGAGATAAGAGTGTGTGATAGGGAGTGTCAATGAGTTCCAAGTGTTCTAAGGAGGCAGTGACAAGGTTATATTTTAGGTAGTGCCAAGGCATGCTAGAGTGCTAGGGATTGCTAGGGAGTGAAATGCATGCCAAGAAATGCAAGGTATGCTAACACATACCACATAGGGCTAATGGATTGTTAGACATGTCAGGTGCTATGACATGTCAAGATGTAAATTTTGTTGGTTATTTGTTTTATGGCCATGGTTGGACATGAACCTTGACTTGGTAACTTGTTAAGTGGGATGAGTTCATAATAGACATGAGTAGCCTAAGATGTGTTAGAGGTAGTTCTTAGGTGAAAAAGACATAGTCTAGCTGTAGTAACTATAACTTGGCTAAGTTGTTGTAGTCGAGGTAGGCCTTGGTTGGGTTCCCAAGTCTAAAAAAAGTAAGGGTAGTTGTGAGGGCATGATAACTAAGGAGTGCTAGGGCATGCCAAGAAATGAAAAGTTGTGCTAACACATGGAAAACAATGTTAATGGATGTTGATTAGTGTTAGGAAGTGTCAGGAGAACACAAGGGAGAACTAGGTAAAAATGCTTGGAAATAAACGAATAAGAATGTGTGCGAAGGACTATTAGAGAATTCCAGGTGTCCCAAGGATGAAGTGCTTTAGGAGAAGTTCAGAATATAACTTACATGAAGCAAGCCTATGGTTGTGATAAGGTGCAGACAAAGAAATTTTAGAGAGAGGGAAACTTTGGGTTAGGCACAATATTATTTTGCTAATGAATTGGTTTGGTTCTCAAGTCACAAAAAAAGTAAGTCTATATATGAGGGCATGACAACTAGGGAGTCCCAAGGTGTTCTAGGGAATGTAAGGTTCCCAAGTCGTGGAAAAATATAATGCTAGTTGTGAGGGAATGACTTCCAAGCTATGTTAGGGAATGTTAGGGCATGCTAACATGTGCCAGACAGTACGAATGCATGCCAAACATGATAAGATGTGCCAAGTGTTAAGGCATGACAAGATGTGCAAGGGTGTGACAATGCATTCCAAGTATTGTCAAGAAAAAAAGGTAGGAACAAGTTAAACTACAAGGAAATGAACACATAATAGGGTTAATTATTCATCAATTTATCTTTTCCATGAGGGGAATGCTAGGCACACCAACACTAGGTGCCAATAGGTGCCAAGTGCCAAGTGTTAGTGCATTCAAAGTGAAAAATATTCCTCTGTTGCTTCTCATCTACTTTCCAATAATTTATCTTAAATAAATTTAATATTAAACCATGCCAAAGCATAACAAGTCATATCAATGCATTCCAAACATACTAAGACTTTCCAAATGCCAACACGTGCCAAGTGCCAATTTATGTTAGGGAGTGTGATGCATGCTATGAAGTGGCACAATGTTTCAAAGAGTGATAAGGTGTGCTAGAGAGTGCCAATGCATGTTGAGGAGTGTTAGGGAGTAGTAGGACAACATAAGGGAGCACTAGGTTAAAATGCATGGAAGTGAATGAATGTGAGGGTGTGTCAAGGAGTGTTAATGAGTGTTAGATGTCATGCTAAGGAGGGAGTGACAAGGTATGTTAACATAGATAAGGCATGCTAGGGAATATTAGGGCATGTCAAGAAGTGCTAGAGTGTGCTAGTTAGTTATGGGGTGTGCTAATATGTGCCAAATAGTGCCAAGGCATGCCAGGTGCTAAGACATGCTAGGTTGTGCAAGGTGCCAGAGTATACAAATATGCGTCAAGGAGTATCAAGGCAAGAAAAGGAATAACCAAGCTAAAATGCAAGGAGATGAACACATAAGAGGGTTAATAAGTTAGGAGTTTATATTTTTCGAAAGGGGAATGCTAGGCACACTAATAATATGCTCCAATACATGCCAAGTGTCAATGTGTTCCAAGTGCTAATGTATGTCAATTAACTATTATCCTAAGGTGTTCCAGGAAATGCTAGGGACTACAGGGCATGCCAACACGTGGTAGGGGAGTGTTATGTTATGCTAGGGCATGCCAACATGTGCCTGGGCATCCTACTCATGGCAAGATGTTCTAGGTACAAATATGTTCCATGTACAAAGATGTTCCAATACATGCGAGGTGCCAGGGAATGTGAGTGTGTTCCAAAGCATGTTAAAGTGTGCCATGAGTGTGGAGGAGTGCTAGGTCTCTCTCATTAATAGAATTGATAGAGCTTGATTATGTATTAAATAATATATTTCCTACACACTAGTGGAACTTTATCTAAAGGGAATTTGTGCGATAATAAACGAAATAGAGATGAATCATGTGTTGACTAATAGGAAAACTATATTCTTATGACTTGAGGGATAATGATAATTACTTATTAACAAATTGAATCACTCTAACCACTATGGCCTTGGACACATAATGAAAAGGAATCCAGAACAATAGTCTTAAATCGTTATATTTTGACAAAAAATATAGTAACATGTACATAGCGTCATCAAAAACTCATTAGAATGATCAATGATGATGAACATTTTTTGACCATCACCAAAAGTAAACAAAAGGAGCATTGGTGATGGTCAATAAAATATCGTCACTAAAAGTAACCAAAAGGAGCATTGGTGAGGGTCAATAAAATATCATCACTAGAAGTGTCACCAAATAGAAAATTAATGATGGGCCTTTAACGACCCTCACCAAAAGTTTCACCAAAGAGAGAATTAGTGACGACCCTTTAACGTCCCTCACCAAAAGTGTCATTGAAAATGGCTTTGGTGACAAACCTTTAGGGACCATCACTATATACACTTACAACAATGAATTTTTAAGGACCGTCACCATATGCAACATTGATGACAAACCGTAAAGGTCCATCATAGGCATGATCCTCACCAATGACCTTTTTTCTTGTAGTGTATGCTAGTTTGGCTTGTTGATAGTCAATTTTAATGGAAAATTTGGGAGCCAAGTTTATTCCATCATACTAAATGAATTTCTATTTTTAGTTTAAGAAAGAATTTTAAAATTTTTATATGAGAAGTTGCAACACATTTAGTATATTACAAATGTGTTAAGAACTCATTTATACAAGTATTCACTAGGTGAAAATTGTTTGGTTCATTTGTCAAACTCTTTTTGGGATCCTATCCTTGATAAGGGTTTTGCAGAAGATCGCCATGGGAATTTTGGGTCGTGTTATATTCTTTCCACATAGTTAACAGGGGGTTTGAGGGGTACCCGTAACCCCACTTTATGGGGTCCAGGGTAGCACCCTGAAAAATTTTGGTTTTGGACCCTATTTTAGGTTCGGCGGATCCACCTATGGTTTTGTGCATGATTTTCGTACATGTTTTTTGGACGTGATGGTTTTCGGTCGATGGTATTCGATGCTTCGGCATGTATAAATATGTATTGTAACATTGAAAGGAATATAATGAAAAATCAAGCTAGTAGTCTCAGTTTTGGGATCCAGTGGGAAATATCTGTGTATATGTGTTTTATGTGTTAT
>APFE030577524.1:88390-107706 GCA_000404065.3 Pinus taeda | reverse complement strand
GGTGTTTCAGGGCTGGAAAAATGACTAAGCTCTCCTATGGCCCCCTATGGAAAGAAAACAACAAGTGGGAGATTGTTGGGTTGTGTTATATTCTTTCCACATAGTTAACAGGGGGTTTGAGGGGTACCCGTAACCCGACTTTAAGGAGTTCGGGGCAGCGCCCCGGAAAATTTTGGTTTTGGACCCTATGTTAGGTTGGGCGGATCCACCTATGGTTTTGTGCATGATTTTCGCACATGTTTTTTGTATGCGATGGTTTTCGGTCCATGGTTTTAGACGTGATGGTTTTCGGTCCATGGTATTGTATGCTTCGACATGTATAAATATGTATTGTAACATTGAAAGGAATATAATGAAAAATCAAGCTAGTAGTCCTGGTTTTGGGATCCAGTGGGAAATCTTTGTGTATATGTGTTTTATGTGTTATGCTCTCGCATTTTTATTTTTCTTCTGATTTAGAATTCATATGCAGGTAATTTCTGTAGGGGGTTAAATCTACAGGGAATTCTTCTTCGGAAGGATGTTGTTGTGGATGGCCATAGAGACATGGACAAGCCAAGAAGAAAATTGAAATTGAATTATTTGGTCGGCATATATTTCAAGTTCAGCTTGAAAAGGAGCCAAGACAAGTACAAGTTTAGGCATGACAATCATGGATTGAATCGAGGTTGGAAAAGAGAAGGAACTGTACCTTCAAATGTTGAACAATTGAAAGTGAAATTTTGGGGTCCAAAAGTTTCTAGTAGGGAAGAGTGATGAGGAGCTCAAAATTTCCCAAAAATTCAAAGTTGCGAAAATGGTGTGGAACTTGAATGACCATGTAGATATCGTCATTTTGATTTCGGTACAACTCATTTCTTGGAAAACCGATATCATATGCTCAAGATATTATGTTCTGATCAGTTTTCCAAACACGTGAATCTAAAAAAAAGGACATCCCAGTTAGTAGTCTATACTGTTGATGTGGCACTTACTTGATAGGTGAGGTGGACATTGACTTTGTCAAATCATTCTCATCGAATTGGGTATCATTGGTTCAAGTAGCAAGTTAATAATGGTCGATGTGCTTTTGTGGTGGCCAACCACGGGATGGCACGTGGTAGCCTGAGAGACCACCAAAAGTTTATTATCAACTAGGCAGAGGAAGCAGGGGTCAAACCCATGAGCCCCCAACAAACAACAAATTTCAATACCATTGCACCATGGGGTTCTCACTAACCCTATTATTTGCGGCCACTAATTAAATGTTAATGCAATTATGGTTGGGGTTTGGGCAGAATTTAACTATCCCCCCATGTGAATGTCATGTGATCACCAACCTTAACCACCACTGTTGACCATCGTCACCCAACCCCAAACTCCTAACTACGAGGTCTCTGCCACATGTGAATAGAGGCATGATTGCTAGCCTTAACTGCCACCACTAGCTACCATTTCCTGACTACCAACGCCTAATCACCTATGGTCTCCGCCATGTGACAACACCACCTAACTACTAGCATTTTATGTAACTGCCGAAGGGAAGGGGCTAGTGCCAGGGGCTAGCTGTTAGGCACATGGTTCCCCATATGACCATTCTTTTGGTTTTTAGGCCTCAGTGGCTAAATTAGATTTCTGACAAATCTGCGCAGATTTCAGTGGATTTAGTGGCTCTTTAGTGAAAACCGGGGATAAATTGTAGGATGGTGCTATATTTTCAGCAATTTGTGGAGTGAATAGTGTGAAAAATAGGATAGGTCATCATTTCTCTAGTTTTCAACTAAATTGGGTGCAAAAAGAGGCTAGGTTGCCTTTTTTCGACATTCTGGACTCACTAGAATAGGTCTGAGAATCAAAGGAGAATTTCTAGATAAGCTTTTTGTAGGTTGAAGTCTATGGGTGCCATGGTGAACTAGAGTGTTGAATCAGCTTATGGAGGAGTTTGAAGATGGAGATAACCTTGCAAGAATTTTCTAACCTCCATGTGTTTTTTGCAATAGCTATTACATCATTGTTGCAGATTTTATTCCTCTTTTCTCTATGTGTTTTGGAGGAGATACTTGTTTATGTACTTCAAGTGGATTGTGGTATTATTGATGCTCTTTATAGTTGGAGAATGGGTTCATGGTGCAAGATGCCTTTGCTTGCTAAAATTTTACATGTTGAACTATGGGTTTACATGCATATGGAGTGATAACTCTTGCAGAAGATTTTTATTTCAAGGATAAACTAACCATTCCATTTCTCAACACTTTATGTACTCTTCTTTTTCTAAACATTCAGCATAATGAGAAGGGGTCATGCCATTAGAGATGATCCAAGGAGATGTAGCCCAGGAGAGGTGAAATTTAACATTGAATCATGTATTACTGATTGATGCATGCTTCCATTCAGTGTTTTTGAATTCATGTTTAAAGTTTTCATGAAATTAACATAAGAAAACACACATAAATACTCATGTTTTTACTTGCTATTTTGGAGTACAAACCTCAATCACATTTTTGTATTATGATGAGGATCTTAGCATAGAAAAATAATGTTCCACATTAAGATGAGGGGAGAAACCAATAAATAGAGGCTAGTAAAGCTCATTTTCACACATTAATTTTGAGCTCTGGCCTTCCTCATGAGATCAAGGAGCTTTCATCTTGGTTTGCAATGCTTTTTTGGGTAAGTTTCTCATGTGTTGTTTTTTGCCAATTTTTTTTCACTTTTGATTCTATGAGTGTTATTTTTCCCATTTATTTTCATGGTAGATGGTGTTTATATTAATATTAGCTTGTAGAAGTTTTGTTTCCTACAAGCAGTTGCCGTTGTTGGCACTTATTATGCATGCTTTTCTTCCTTTTACTTGAATAGTTTTGGGTCATGTTATTCACTAATATAATATATCATAAGGCCGATCTACACTTTCTCCTACCCTAGATTTAGCTATCGAAGTTCTTTTTTTTCTCTCTCTCTCCTTCATAAAATTGCACAATTATCAGTAGTTGTTTCTCATACTCAACTATGCATTTCACATCCTTAGGACTAAAGAATTCTCCTTGACCTTTGATACTATGGAATATATATTGAATAAAATTCCATATGCACATTACATAGTTCCAGGCCTTAGCGCTCATCCTTGGCCACTGATACTATGTATTGTGTAGCCTCTTCTCTTTCTTGTGCATCTAAGACTTCACATTCCACAGTTTGAAGCCTCAATCTCATACCTTGATTGTTGGAACTACATAGTCCCTCTCCTCATTATGTAATAGGTAATCCCTATCCTAATTATATCTCCTAAAGCCCAACAACTGTGCAATCCATCTCCTTGATGAGTGATTTCTTTCTTTATGTTTGACTAATGGAATGATCTGCTTGATCTAATGTTTTTTCCATGACTGCCTCTCTTGTTATAGATATTGAAATTTTTTAGCTCATTATTTCTCGATTAGTATCCATCATCATGCCTCTTAAGAGATCAACCTCGAAAGAGAGAACAAAGAGCAATAATGATGATGCAGATGAGAGTCATCAAGTTACCTTGCATATTCTTATTAATACTCATCTCATCATAGAAAAGGACTCTGAGATCACTTTCCACATGGTTAAATATGCTTTTACAGCTAAAGAATACAAAGCAGGTCTAAAAAAAAAGAGGTATATATCATTATCCAGCGATCGACTTTCCACAAGGAAGCATGAAATTTCCCAATTCTTCCTTCTGAAAATGTTATCAAGTGCATCCTACATGGCCTGGATACTAAGAGCATGCTACTCAATAGTTTCAGTGGACATCATCTTTCTTCCAATACAAATCATGATTTTTAGTGCATGACTAATTTAACTAATCTCAAGTAGTTTATGGATTCACACTTCTATGTTATTACAAACTATTAGAGCATAAAAGATGTGATCAAGAATTGGGTGAAAGAGCCAACAAAGTTATTCTAGACACCCTATTGTACCTCTGAGATAATAATGGTCAGCTATTATCCCAGAGCATCTAAGATAAATGTTTTGTGGGTTTTGTTTTAATTTGGGAGAGAAATGGGTGAAACAAATATAGAACTAATGTGCCTAACCTCTTGAATAATATCAATATCTCAGCATAGGGATGCTATAAATATTTACACAGTGAAATAACTTTTAAGATGATGAGCAAAAATAGAAAAGTAATATGATTGCCACAGTTTCAAATTGAAAGCTAAATAATCGTAAGTATGAAAAACTTTAAACTATGTGGTTTGAGAAAATATACATGAGCCTACAAATATGCTGATGATTTATTGATTTTGATGGAATTAAGTAAACAAAAAGTTCATTATTTCATTCTCTTTATAGATTATCACTTCCGAAAGCTTATAGGAATAGACTGAAATACAATTATTCCTACCTAGTTATCTCTACAGGACACAAGTATATGAAGAAAAAAAAACATAATGGATGACACTGGAAAAACTTACAGGAAACACAAACTGTGTAAAATAGAATTCAAAATCCTTTGCTTTGTATTAATGATCCAGAAAGATTAATTACATCAGATGTATAGAAATGCTTCTCCAAGGGTGCAACATTGAATAACTCATGAAGAGACTTATTTATACAATAGTAGGAGAAAAAATATCCTAAACTGATTTTACAAAAGTAGATTATTTACACAATAAAAAGTGAAACTATCTAATGATCTGGCACTACTTTGGTGTTGCACTGTTTCATGACTATTAATGAAAATGTTGAAGAGTGGTTGAAGCTGGCCAACAGTTCCCTCAAAAGCTAAATGCTATTCAATTATTCTTAATCAAGTAAATATGTTAATTCTCCCTAGTGTTTATTATTTGGGATAGAAATATTTGTTACCCTCTTATAGATTCCATGCATCTCGGTGTATTTAGTAAAAGTGGGTTTTACCAAAAATATATGCTTGATTTCGTCAAGGATGAAGAAAGAATCACTGAGTGTTTTTACTATAAGAATTAGTGTTTCTGATCCTTTTATATTGGACGCTGAAGCTACATGGGTGCCCACCTCTGTTAATTTCTTGACATAATCCTCAATTGGATCAATTTATCATTAATAACCATCATAGAAGGTAAACCTCTATTGACCAAAGGTTCAATCTTGTTGAAAAATCTCTAAACTATGTTGTTAACATTGTTGCACTTTTCTTGTAGCTGAAGGATGAGATTTTTATTATTGATCATCTTCTTTACCTCTAATATTGTTGTAGTTGTGTCACTTATCCTTAACTCCTCAATCTCATAGTATTCCACGAAATTTAGGAATTTGATTATATCATAGGAAGTCTCTGGCATATTCTCTAGTTGTCTAGTTATGGATTCCATTGCTTACTGAGCTTTTTCCAAGAGATCTTTCTAATTGAATATTATCTTAATGGAGGGCCAAATCTTCTTGATTTCCTCTGTGATTTATTCCCATGGGATTTTTTTTGGTAAACCCAACTTCGTTCCTATGAAGGAATCTGTGAGTTCTTTCTTCAATACTTCCACTTGGTCTTTGAGTCTATTTGTTTCAGTTGTGTGTGAGCTGTCTTATATAGACTTCATAAGCCATAATTTTTTGACCTCATCCTTTAGTTTATTGATTTCTCCTCTCTAGATATACAAGTTCTAAACATATTCAGTAAGTTGTTCAACTCCTCCTGATGTACCTGTCGCTGATGTAATGGTTGTAGTAGAAACTTTGGTGGTTGGAAATGTTGCAAGAGAGACTACATCCACTAAAGTTTGAATGTTCTTGATAGCTTCCTCCTTCTCCTTAACCAATTTCTCCATCTGCTCCTCCATTTTTTTTATTTTCAAATTCTATTCTATGATGAGCTTCATCATATCTGACTTTTGAGTCTCTGTCTCCTTGATTTCTTTGGCCAATAGACCCTTGGATGCTGGTAGTTTCAGTTGTTTCTTTAATGCTACAACTTCAGTGTTCTTTTTCTTAATGAGCTCCTCTATAGCATTTATGTTTGAGGGATCATATCCCATCCTTAGAACTAGATTTTCCAAAGACTGAATCTTGGTACCCTTTGCTAATGAGGAGACCTTCATAAACTTCAACTGTGACTTTATGTTGGCTAATTTAACCTACATTTTTTACAAACTCATAGTAGTGTTTATCAAGGTGGAAGAAATCATCTATTCAGTTTGTTTGTGCATCTCAATTTGATCAATTGGATGCACATCCTTGACATTAAACTCAAGATAAGTGTGTTTCTAGTATTGTGTTGCAGTCTTAGGCTGAGAAACATGGGCCTGCAAGAAAGCCATTTGCATATTCCCCTTCTCAAAGTTGAAGATTGAAAGAAGCTTGGCCTGAGAGCTAGAAGAATTCTTCCAGAACTACGTGTAAGTATTTAACTTCAATTCTTTATTCTTTATTTTAATTTAAATAAATACATGGAAGATGTATTCCTCTTTATTCTCTGTAATGCCTCCAACAATTTGGACTATCTATTGTTCATTAGAAGTGGTAGACTAAGTTGGAGATTGTATAGACTGTCCACGAGACTGTGAATCAATATCCATAGAGACCCTTTGTTTCTTTTTCTCGTGAAAAACCTTGAGGCCTTGGCTTGTTGCCTATGTTGCAGGTGAATATTATTATTCCCTCCCTCTCTTGCCTATTTTTTCCTGTGGAATTGGAGTTTGCATATTTGATGTAGATACTAGCTTCTCCTCAACCTCTTGGAGGGTCTTCTCTATCCATTCCAACTAATTCTTGAACTATTCTATATCAGTCCTAGCTGTATGATGATATGGTGTGAATTTATTTTCCACCCTGATTTTGGAGATGACTCCCAATGGGTCATATGATCAACAGAAGCTGAGAGAAAATTTCATTTATTTTCACTACTTATCAGCTTCCTCCCTGCTGCCCTAGTATTACAAATGAAGGGACCAACTTGAGCTTTAAGATTAAATTGTGATTTATTTTTAGCAGCTACAAAATGTACTTCATCTTCATTCAATCTTTTTCTCAAGTACTCAAGTGAAAAGATTCTAATAGGTAAGTACTTTGGTAGTTTGTAGGGTGGAAGCTCACAACAAAAAACCCTAATTTGTATGTAGTTTTGGTAGCAATATCAATCTCTTGTTGCAAATTGATCTATGAACTGAAGTTCTTTGACAATCTCCTCAATGATCCTTGGTAATGGAGTGCTACTCACAAGGCTAAGGGTTGGATGAATAAATAGTTCTATGAATTGCTTGTATGTGAATTCTTCTTTCTCCTTCATCCCCATTGAAGTCCAGAAAATCACTGACTGTTGTTGTCCTTCTTCATCAAGTTTCTACAAAGGAAATGGGAATTTTCCTCCTTGAAAATATATAAAAATATACACAAGTATTGAAGCATGCTTGAATACTTCTTCAGTGTTAAATTTGACAAACTATTCATGTATGGTTTCATCTATGAAATAACTAAAATCATAAATAATAGTAGGCTTAGAATCAGAGGAAAACATGGATAAGAAACCAAGAATGGCTTCATTGATAGATTGATCAGAGTGATAACCAAGCAAATAGGACAGGATAGTAGTGATATGCCTAGTTCTGTCAGGAAACATAGATGAATCATAAGGGGGATTTCTCTTTGGTAAAGGACTACCAAATACTAAAAATAATTCTAGGGTCTAGGATCTCTTGGTAAAGTCTAGTTTGTTATAATATTCTATCAGGTTTTCATGGTAAAAAGGATGATTTGGGATAGTGGTAGGAGCTTACAACATTTTCTCAATTGAATTAGCATTAATAGGAAAAAGGATTTCTCCAGTAGGTGAGATAATGGCTCTCTCACAGGGATCATATGATTCATGTCATTTTCTCACAAACCCTGGAGCTCTATGTATTTGTGGAAAAATATAGTGGGGTAATTTGAATTCCCAAAGCCCAATTTCATCACTCTGGTCAATTAGCTACTCTTCCCACCAGCAATAATTTTCAAATAAATCGAATTGGGAAGAAGTCTCAATTATTTTGTAGCCCTTGTCAACTAATGGAGTATGGTCGAAATCAATCTGTGGATGAATTGGAGGATTTGAAACCTATGCGATTGCTTTTCCCTTGGGAGGCATTTTTTCAAACGAAACTGCACGCTGTAAATGAAAAAATGATAAAAGGAGTTACCAGAGTGGAAATAGGTAACTAACAAGTGGACTTGGAAGATGTGCTTGCAAACAAGACAAGTGGTTGCTAGAATGTCGGACAGTAGCTAAGCGGTTGAGTAGGCAGGCTTGAATAATAATCTTGGCCATAGAAGTTATCTGTCTTTGAAATGCATGACACAACATTTATAAAGAGAAAAATGGAGTGGGAAGGTGGCACAAAATGGATGAAATTTCAATAATTATCCAGTGGGTTAATTAATGAAAATTTGGATATAAATGCGCAACAGCGAAAATGAATGGGCAACTGATAGGTGGCAAATGATTGGATGGGAGATATGAAGTGAAACGTGACGTGGAGGTGATGTGGGGTGGTGGTAAACAACTATAAAGGATACCAAATTTGGGGGTAAGATGGAGTGGTTTGTGGTTTCGGGATTTATACTCCCAAAAGACTAAAAGGTAACTTTTGTGGTTTATGTAGGCGGTATTAAAGACTGCTCATTTCGGGGCCCCCCTGCCAATAAACTTTAGACGACGAATGAGAGAGGAAAGGGAGAGTGGGCCGTATGATTTTGGAAGAGTGTGCGGGATGAGATATGAGGTGGAAGGAGTTTAACGTGGAGTGAGGAATGAACGGTGGGGTCACAATATGATAGGCGGATGCGACAGTTGCGGCTCCAAGTAATTTAATGAATGAAGTGATAAGATATGAATGAAATAACATAAAGTTAAAATTCTGGTTATTCAAACTCCCGTCATGAATATGTTTGCTAATGTTTTGATATTTGGGAAATAGCCATTTCAACATCTCCAACTTTCACATTTCTACCTACCCTTGTATTCCTAGCATTTTCACTTATCCTTTAAGAGTGCATTTGAACTAGCAACCCAATATTTTCTTTTATGAACAATCTATCTCTATACCTTATTCCATCCATTGGCTTAGATTAAACTATTGAGAAAATTTATTTTCTACCAATTAGAATTAATTTAAAACAAATCCAATTATGATGAAACTGTATAATTGGATAAAATAACCTAATGTAGCATCTAAACAAACTGCACACAACTATTATTTTTCAAACTGAATTTAGAACAAAGTAGTGGCATTTAGATTTGCAACACTTTCAGAGTTGATTTTTTTTCTTTTCTATCTAATCTAACATTTATTTTGCCTTTATTTTTTAGGGCATCTACCCAATCATTTTCTTTGATATGGACATATTTATCAAAATATTCTCCTAACATTTTTTATTCAATATTCTTTTTGTCCACATCCTATCTTAACATTTTGTAAATATATTTTCATTTTTTTGTCTAGTTTATTCTAACTTATCAAAACCAAAAAATGCTACAACATTGGCTCCAATTGGGGACTGCTTTCTCCTATAGAATGTAGAGAACCTGCAGATCCACATGCCTTCTCCTTAGCCTATGGAGTCCTTTACTGTAAAAAATCTCATTGACGGCTTGAAAATAAAAGAAACTAGAGTTTTTACAATGAAATGTATTACAACTTCTTAGTATTGAATGAAATGTTTGAGAAACCTTCCATTTACAAGATAAGTGGAATACAGTCCCTCAAGATTTTTGTAGCAAAAAAGTATTGTTTCCCTTTTCTTCAAAAATTGCTAAAGGACCAAACCATGGGTTATCAAACTTGCCATGCTTTCTCTTTTCCTCCCTCCTGGAGTCCCATCTTAGAACTAGGTCACCTTCCTTGAAGTGCCTTTCCCTAGCTCTTCTGTCAAATAGGGTTTTCATCTTATGCTCATATTTCTTCAATTTGTATTGAACTTCATGTCTGTTAATTTAGTTCAATAATCTGATTTATCCTTCTTGAAAAATCATCAAGTTCATCTGTTGAGTCCTGCAAGAATTTTAAAACTTGGAAAGCCAAATTGGTGGGAAAAATTGCATCTTTCCCATAGACTAACTTAAAATGAGATTTCGTAGTAGATATTTTTGGAGCTATTCTATTTTCCCATGCTGCATAAATTAAATAAGAGTCCCAGCTCTTTGTGATCTGCTAGGGTCTTTTTGATTACCTTCACAAGACTTTTATTTGAAGATTCTGCAAGGCCATTATACCTTGAGGGTAGTATGGAGTTGAATGATGTAACAAAAGCTGATATTTCTAGAAAAACTCGATCATTTTAACAGTAGAGAATGTTGCTGCATTGTTTGTGACAATTTGAGTTGGGAAACCAAACCTAGATAAGATATTTTCTTTAATGAATTTAATTACTACTGAATCGGTAGCATTTCTTACTAGAATTGCTTCCACCCATTTAGTGAAGTAATCTTTTGCTGTGAGAATCCATATGTGCTGATTACTTGAAGTGGGATGGATCTCTCCAACAAAGTCTAATCCCCATTGAAGGAAACGTGCTGAAATTATTGATAGTACTAGTGGAAGAGCTGCTAGTTTCTGCTTACTAGAAAACATTTGACAAGAAACACAACCTCTGTCCTTTCCCCCTACTTGCAAGAACAATGCTGGCCAATAAAATCCTCCCCTTAAAATCTTGTATGTTGTTGCTCTCCATACATAATGCCCTCCACAAAATCCTGTATGAAACTGATCAATGATTCCTCCAGTTTCTAATTCTGTGAAACATAATAACAAAATATTCAGTGGATATTTCCAGTATAAATTTGCATTTATGATGCAGTACTTGAATGCTTTAAATTTAAGAGTATTACATTGGGATTTGGAGAATGATGTTGGGGATTCAAAATGGAGCAGAAAATTTACAACGTCTTGATGCCAATTTGACAATAGAAATTTGTCATCAATATGTAAAGGGCTGACCTGATCTAAAGGTAAAGGCTCTTGGGGATTATTTTCTTCAGGTTGAACAGAAGGTTCTTGTGGATTCTTCCCTTGTAAAATTAGGAAAGGTTCTTGTGGATCCTTCCCTTGTGTAAGGACAAAGGGTTCTTGTGGATTCTTCCCTTATGTAAGGACAGAAGGTTCTTGTGGGTTCTTCCCTTATACTTCCAAGATATAATTGATTCCAAGCACTTTGCAATTGGTTTCTTTAGAATCTTGGCTAATCCTTGGCCTTTTACTAGCTTTTTGGTTTTGATAGTTAGATCAAATTCAAGTATTTGAGTGATACACCTACCTCTTTTCTCATCAGTGTCAGGCTGAGTTAAAATGATTTTTACAGTACCATTAGGAACATAAGCAATAATAGGTGAATGTAGGACATACATCCTGAAAGATTTTAGGGCTTGAATGAGGGCATAGGCTTGCTTCTCAATTATTTCATACTTAAGCTCGACATCTCTCATAACCTTACTAAAAAAGGCTATGGGATGGTCATGATAATATTCATTATTTTGTAATAGAACAGTAGGAAGGGTTGTTTCTAAGGCAAAAGAAAAGATACTGAATGGTTTAGTGTAATTAGGGTTGGCCAAAGTGGGAGCTTCAGATATAGCTTTCTTGATCTAATCAAATGCATGCCTAGAAGAGAGAATCAATTTAACTTCATGATCCTTTCGGAGCATGTCAGTTATATGTTTTACAATCTCTACATAATATGGGATGAATCTCCTTAAAAAATTATTTTTTCCCAAAAAAGCTTGAATTTCTTCCTCATTTCTAGGTAAGGTCAATGTTTCATTGGTAGACACACACTTGGGATCAATTACCACTCTTTCCTTTGAGATTACATGGCCAAATAGTTTTCCTTCTTTGATAGCAAACAAAGACTTTTTAGGGTTCAATTATATCCCAAATTTCTTGCACTTGTCAAAAACCTTGATCAAGTGGTTTAGATGTTTATGATCAGATTAGAAAAAATAGTAATGTCATCAAGATAAATAACCACAAATTTGTTTACCTGACCCATAAAAGCTACATCCATAGCCCTCTAAAATGTCACTCCAGCATTTGATAAACCAAATGGCATTCTAGCATACATAATTGTACCCCAGGGTGTAGTGAGGGCTACCTTTTCCTTGTCCGTTGGATCAACATTTACTTGATTATAACCTAAAAAACCATCAAGCATAGAAAGTCTTTGTGCTTCTGAAACCATTTGAAGTTACTAATCCATTTTGTGCAAAGGGTAATTATCCTTTAATGATGCTTTGTTCAAATTTCTAAAGTTCACACAAAGTCTAATTTCTCCATTCTTTTTCCTAATAGGAACTAAATTTGCAACACAATTAGAATATCTAAGAGGGAGAATGATCTAGGCATCTAGAATTTTCTTAATTTCCTTTTCTACAGTTGGTAGAAGGGCTAGATTAATCCTCCTAAGTTTCTGTTGATAACGTATTACTTCTAGCTTCAAAGGGATCTTATGTTGTATTAATGAAGTATCATAGGTTTTTAGATCAACATAGGTCCAAGCAAAAACATCCTTATAATTTTGATGTAACTTAAGATATTGAGTTTTAATCTTAGGTCTAGAGATGCATAGATTTTGATGCTCTTGACATCATCATTTGTTCCAATGTTAATTTCTTCCATATCTTCTTCTGAAGAAATGGATTGAGGATTTTGGAGGACATCGTTATGATCAAACAATTTTTCTAAAGGTATTAAGCCTTTGGGAATAAAATTTTTAGACAATTAAATAATATCATGATCAACAATTTTTGAACTAAAATCTGAATTATCATTCCCACTTGTACTTTGATTTATTTCGGATCTATCTTCATCAATTTGTAGAATAGAAAATTGATCTACAAGTTGTAGAAAAGATTTTAAATGTTCATCATCTTCAAATATCTGCCAGTGTTTTAGATTGTCTGGGATAGATGGTCTATACTTGACTTGTATTTGGTAGAGTAAATTAGTCTAATCAAGAATTGTAAAGGAACTGGGAGAAACAGCTAAGCCATCTACATGAATATTCTAATATCATGGAATATAAGTCAAATTAAAAGCATCAAAGGAGTTTTCAACTGAATCCCATACTTTATTTCAGTAAGACATAAGTCTAGGGTGTTTAGTGTAGAAAATATTTCTTACTTTCAAGACAATAAGTTATGAATCAGTAAAAACACTCAAGTTTTGAACCTTTAAGCTTTTGGCTAATTACAATCCTAAAAGGAAAGCTTCATATTCAATCACATTGTTTGTAACTTCAAAATCAAGCTTACATGATTGGGTAATGTTTTCTTTTTCTGGTGATATTAAAACTACTCCAGCTCCTGCTCCATCTTTTCTATTGGAGCCATCAAAAAATAGTTTCCATATATTAGTTCGATTTGGTGCTGGGCTTTCAATTACATATTCAATTTTAACTTGAGTATCATGCACTTGGTTTGAAGAGAGTTGAAAGCAACCAAAATCTTGGTCAATTGCATAAATGGGATGGTTCCTTAGCTGGTCTATTTTGCAAACAGTGTGCAAAAATATTACCTCTCTATATAATCTTAGTTGTTCTCCCCCATAAAATGGAATAGTAGCATAAGACGTATCCAATTGAAGAGTTCCCCCTAATTTGGCACAACAAGACCTAGAAAGGAGCATTCCAAATTTGGGAGGGATATCTATGACAACTATATCAAGTACTACACTTTTCACTAGGATTTGGGCAAGGGTGACTACTAAATCCTTAATCAATACTAAGCAAGGCACCCTTTTAGAATCAAAGGTGTACAAGTCATGATAGGATCTAGTTATGTCAAGTTTCAAATGATCCATGATATTTTTTGGCATGAGGTTATGTGATGCTCCAGAATCAAGCATATAATTATACAACAATGAATCATTTGTCTTAAGAGTTACATAGAAAGGAGGCACTATTTCTTCAATCATATCTGAGCTAGGGCCAGAAACAACTGTTGGTTTTTCATATTGCAGACTGATGATATCACCTTAAGCATTAGACGAGGTATTTTGTATCCATTTTGAGACCTGATTTTTATACCCAGGGTTTTTACAAAGTTCTAAAAGATGAATTGGGATTTTTAACTCTTTCTAGCTCTTTTTCAACATTAAATGTAGTCAAAGCATTTTTGTCATTTTGAGGAGTATCAATTGACTATTCTCATGGTTGAATAAAAGTTGTTTGAGTTTGAGCAGTTTTTCCATGAGGTTCAATTACTGGAATTTCCTTAGGAGGCCTTCCAGCACCAGGCCTAGGCCTAAGGTCATATCTTTTGTTCAACTCTGCAATTAAAAATTTAGAGAAGGCATGGTATTTAGAAACCTATGAAAATTCTTGATCTTATTGAACCTGATTTTGTTGTGTAAGAGGAATAATAATTGTTTGATCAATGGAATTATCCATATTATTTATATGTTCAGTGATGGTCATAGTATTATCATTAGGTTTATGATTATCTATCAACAAGGAGTGAGGATTTGTTGATCATTAGGTCTCTGAAGCATTTGTAATTGTGGATTTCTTTTATACTGACCTTGATTTCAATTTTGGGGTCTGGTAACCATTTTTTGAATTGTCCTAGGTTGAGTCTCAATCTTGGAAATTCTATTATATAGATTTCTAAGAAGAGAAGTTATTTCATCTATTTTTGAATCTTCAATTTTAGTCTTAGAGGAACTAGAAACCTCTGGTATTGACTTGAGTTTCCTTTGGGACTTTTCCTCCTTAGCTTTCAAAGAAGCTAAAGCAACCTTGTTTTATTCTACCTCAATAGAATTTGTTTGCATATCTTCAAGAGTTCTTGAATTTCTCTCTCTCAGCATAACAACAAAATCATCATCAAAGGCTATAGAAAATATAGACTTTGTTGCCGCTACAGGAGGTTTACAATCAGGGGGTATTTTATGATAAAGCTTATTGAATCTTTTGATAAAGGTTCATACAGGTTCACTAAAATTTCTTTTAAGTTCATCAAACTTAGTGAGAAAGTAAAGAGTATCTTTTTTCATAGCCCACTGGTTTTTAAATATGTTTGTAAGTTCTTCCCAATTTCTAATGGAATTTACCGGTAACTGCCTAAACCAAATTCTTACATTTATTTCAAGTGATTGTACAAAAAACCTCATGTAAACATTTTCTTGTTCAATATTCATGTTATCTGCAAAGTCTAAAAAGGCTTAAATATGGTCTTCAATAGAGGGACCAGTTTCTCCATTATACATGGGAACGTATTTAAGGTATCTAGCTAGGAGTACATCGAGATTAGGAGGTAAGACTAAATTTTCATATCTAGCCTATACAATAGGTTGGAAAACCATAGTGAGAGGTGGTTTATGAGGTGTTTGTGTGGATGAAGAAGTTGAAGAAGATGAAGAACGGGTAGAAAAAGGTGATTGAGGGGGTGAAGAACTAGTTGGAGGTGAAGAAGGAGGGGATCTCCTGAATAATTTCAAAGGAGTCTTAAGAAATAACTTCCAGACCTGTGGATGACTACCCTCCTTTGTTTCAAAGAAGGGATTTGAATACACAGAGAAGTTCTCTTCAAGTTGTTTAGAAGTAGAAGCTTGAGGTTGTCCAAAAGAGGGAGGAAATGAATAATTGGTAGGGGATATGAAATCTGTAGGTTTGTATTATGGTAAATTAACATCTAAGTCAGACTCAGTTTTAGGTGATCCTGGTGGTAATGAGGGTTCTAGATGAGATTCAAATCAATGAATGAGGAATGCTGATTTAAAATAAACTCCCCTGTCTAAGGGTTCAACAACCCTAGGCGATAAGTGGGAATAATCTGGATTAGGTGGAATGTTACTATAAGGATCAAATGATGCTAAATCTTTAGAGTGCAAGACTGAAGAGGAAGAAGATGATGGTTGATGTATTAAAATTGGCTTTTCTCATAATATTTTTAGGGTCTAACATAGAATCAACTAAGTTAGCCTTTGAACGGGATTTGGTGTGCTTAAAAGGTGCCAATTTGGAAGAGTGCAGTTGCCAGGTGAAGGATTTTAATCTTTCTAGACCTTTAATCACCTTAAAGGAATATAATACATATCATTGCCCCAGTAAAAATTAATGAAATTCGATTCCCTGGAAACAAAGCCAGCTTAATGTTGTATCTCTGGGATAATAATGGCCAGCTATTATGCCAGAGCATCTAAGATAAATGTTTTGGGGGTTTTGTTTCAATGTGCGAGACCAATGGATGAAAAAGATATAGATTTAATGTGCCTAACCTCTTGAATAATATCAATATCTTAGCATAGGGCTCATATAAATATTTACACAGTGAAATAACTTTTAAGATGATGAATAGAAACAAAAAATTAATATGATTGCCACAGTTTTCAAATTGAAAGCTAAATAATCATAAGAATGAAAACCTTTAAACTATGTTTAAAGGTTTGAGAAAATATACATGAGCCTTCAAAAGATGTTGATGATTTATTGATTTTGAGGGAATTAATTAAACAAACAGTGCATTAATTCATTCTCTTTATAGATTATCACTTCAAAAATCTTATACGAATAAATTGAAATACAATTATTCCTACCTAGTTATCTCTACAAGACACAAGTGTATGAAGAAAAAAATAATGTATGACACTGGAAAAAATTATAGTAAACAAAAACTGTGTAAAACAAAATAAAAAATCCTTTTCTTTGTACTAATGATCTAGAAAGATTAATTACATTAGATGTCTAGAAATGCTTCTTCAAGGGTGCAACCCTGAATAACTCATGAAGAGAGTTATTTATACAACTCTAGGATGAAAAATATCCTGAACTACTTTTACAAAAATAGATTATTTACATAATAAAAAATGAAACTATCTAATGATCTGGCACTACTTTGGTGCTGCGCTGTTTGATGACTATTACTGGAAAAGTTGAAGAGTGGCTGAAGCTGGCTGACTGTTCCCTCAAAAGCTAAATGTTGTTCAATTATCCTTAATCATGTAAATTTGTTAATTCTTCCCAGCGTTTCTTATCAAGGATAGAAATCTTTTTTACCCTCCTGTAGATTTCATCCATCTTGGTGTATTTAGTAAAAGTGGGTTTTACCAAAAATATATGCTTGATTTCATCCAGGATGAAGAAAGAATCCCTGAGTGGTTTTACTATAAGAATTGGTGTTGTTGATCCTTTGATATTGGCCACTGAAACTCCATGGGTGTCCACATCTGTTAATTTCTTGATGTAATCCTCAATTGGCATCAATTTATCATTAATAACCATCATAGAAGGCAAACCTTTGCTGACCAAAGGTTCAATGTTGTTGAAAAATATCCAAATTATGTTGTTAACATTGTTGCACCTTTCTTGTAGCTGAAGGATGAGATTTTTCTTAGCGATAATCTTCTTCACCTATAATATTGTTGTAGTTCTATCACTTATCCTTAACTCCTCAAGCTCATAGTCATTCTTAGAATTCAGAAATTTGGTTATATCAAAGGCAGTTTCTGGCATATCATCCAACTGCCCAGTTATGGATTCCACTGCTTCCTAAGAATTTTCCAAGAGATCTTTCTGATTGAATATTATCTTAATGGATGGAAAAATCTCCTTGATTTCCTCTGTGATTTCTTGCCACCTGATTTATTTTGCTAAACCCAGCTTGTTTCCTATGAAGGAATTTGTGAGTTATTTCTTCAAGACTTCCACTTAGCCTTTGAGTCTGTTTGTTTTAGTTATGTGTGAACTATCTGATATAGACTTCGTAAGCCATAATTCTTTGAGTTCATCCTTTACTTTATTGATTTCTCTTGTCTAGATAGACAGATTCTGAACAACTTTAGTAAGTTGTTGAGCTCCTTTTGTTGCACTTGTTGCTAATGTATTGGCTGTAGTAGAAACCTTGGTGATGGGAACTGCTGCAAGAGAGACTACATCCACTAAAGTTTGAATGTTCTTGATTGCTTCCTCCTTCTCCTTAACTAATTTTTCCATCTACTCCTCCATTTGTTTTATTTGCAAATACTATTCTATGATGAGCTTAATCATATCTAACTTTTGAGTCTATGTCTCCTCAATATCTTTGGCCATTGGATCCTGGATGTTGGTAGTTTTAGTTGTTTCTTTAATGCTACAACTTTTGTGTTCTTTTTCTTAATGAGCTCCTTTGCAGCATTTATGTTTCAAGGATCATATCCCATCCTTAGCACTAGATTTTCAAAAGACTGAATCTTGGTATCCTTTGATAATGAGGATATCTTCTCCAACTTCAATTGTGACTGAATGTTAGCTAATGTAAGCTTCATTTTTTACGAACTCGTAGCAATGTTTGTTAAGGTTGAAGCAATCATATGTCTAGTCTATTTCTGCATCTCAATTTGCTCAATTGGATGCACATCCTTGATATTAAACTCAAAAGAAGTGTGTTTCTGGTATTGTGTTGTAGTCTTGGGCCGAGGAACTTGGGCATGCAAGAAAGTGATTTGCATCTTCCCCTTCTCTGAGTTGAAGACTGAAAGAGGCCTGGCTTGAGAGTTGGAAGAATGCTTCCAGAATTGATTGTAAGTATTTAACTTCAATTCTTCATTCTTTCTTTTAATTTTAATAAAGACATGGAAGATGTCTACCTCTTTATTCTATGGAATGCCTCCAGCAATTTGGACTATCTATTGTTCATGAGAAGTGGTAGACTGAGTTGGAGATTGTGTAGACTGTCCACCAGACTATGAATCAATATCCATAGAGACCCTTTGTTTCTTTTTCATGTGAAAAACCTTCAGGCCTTAGCTTGTTGCCTCTATTGGAGGTGAATATTGTTCCTCCCTCTCTCTCCTGGCTGTTTTTTCCTATGCAATTGGAGTTTGCATATTTGATGTAAGGATTTCCTGCTTAGCCTCTTTGAGGGTATTATCTGTCCATTCTAACTGATTCTTGAACTATTCTATCTCAGGCCTAGTTGTATGATGATATGGTGTGAACTTATTTTCCACCCTGAGTTTGGAGATGACACCCAATGCGTCATATGATAAAGAGAAACTAAGGGAAAATTTCATTTCTTTTAACATCTTATCAACTTCCTCCCCTGCTATCCTAGTATTAAAAATGAAGGGACTAACTTGAGCTCTAAGTTAAAATTTTGATTTCTTTTTAGCAACTAAAAAATGTACTTCATCTGCGTTCAATATTTGCCTCAAGTATTCCAGTGCAAAGATTCTAACATGTAAGTACTTTGGTAGTTTTAGGGTGGAAGATCATGGCCAAAACATTGATGTGTATGTAGTTTTGGTAGCAATACCAATATCTTATTGTAGCTTGATCTATGAACTGAAGTTCTTTGACAATCTCCTCACTAATCCTCGGTAATGGCATGTTGCTCGCAAGGCTAAGGGTTGGATGAATAAACAGTTCTATAAACTGCTTGT
>APFE030577524.1:38832-88295 GCA_000404065.3 Pinus taeda | reverse complement strand
CTCCTGTAAGGGAGCTTTAATATTTCTTACACTTATCAAAATGTCTTTTAATTTTTAGATTTCATTTTGTTAAATGACTAAATAGATGTTGGAGATCCCAATGTAAAACCTCCTGTAAGGGAGCTTTAATATTTCTTACACTTATCAAAATGTCTTTTAATTTTTAGATTTCATTTTGTTAAATGACTAAATAGATGTTGGAGATCCCAATGAAAAACCTCCTGTAAGGGAGCTTTGGCATTTCTTCACCTATATTAGCCTACTTTGTCTCTAAGCCCATATATATTGGATGATCCTCAAAGTTTACTTACCTGGATTGATAGTAAATGATACTCTAATTTGCATCCACATTTTAGACCAAACATGTTGTATGGAAAAATTGCACAATTCTGGAGGGTAGTTTGTCTTCACCTAAGGAAGTGCAGAGAGAAACCCAACAACTACCTTGCACTCAAAAATTGTGCACAGCAAGCCAATGAACCTTTCTCTAGAAAATTTCATAGAGAAGACTAGCCAACATTTCTCTCCAGAAATATACATAACAGGCTAGTGGCCTTGCTCTGTAAAATTGCATAAAGCTGGCCAACTAGCCAAGGCCACTCAAGCCAGAATCAACATAGAAGCTTTTCCCTCAGTGACTATCTATTTCATGTGCTAGTAGGTTCCTTGATTCTCTTCATAATTGTGCAGTCCTTCCATGCCTATCATGAAACTTTTCCTAAAAAAGTAAAAAGAAAAAAATGAAAGGCATCCCTATATTTTAGGGATCTATTTTTAGTGACGGGATTTACACAAAGTCAATTTTAGAAACTTCCCGCCAAGGGTCACTTTTTCCTAGATTCGTGGCATGCACATCATAAACCCTAAGTTCACCAAATCTATTTAAACGACCCCTCAAAGCTCATTCTTCACATTCGATCTTGGAGTTCTGGAATTCTCGAGGCATCTAGGAACCTTCAACACAGTTGGTGCAACTTTTCCAGGTATGTTTTTATTTTCATGTTTTTTACCACTTTTTATGTCGCTTTTTATTTCTTGGCTTATGTGAGTGTTTTTTTCCTTGTTTTGTTGAACAACCATTAGCATTCTAATGTATTTTAACTAGTACAAGTGTTGTTTCAAGTTTTTCATTGCATTTCCTCAGTGTCGCATGCATAACATTGTTTATGCACTGATAGTCATCGTTGTGGCAACTCTCTTCATGAGCTTCACTGTTTTCCCGTTTAACTGATTTCTACACTTACGTAAATTGCATGCATGCCTATTCACTTAGATCTACATCAACTATTAACACAAATTTATTCCTTTTCATTTTCAGGTTGCCCTTGGGTAGATATGGGCTGTCTTGGCCCAGATATTGGTTCTCCTAGCATACACTACACATTCCTGGTAGTCAAGGCTCTCCCTTTCCTCCACGAATTGCATAGAGGCTACCCACACTAGCTCCCAGTTGTGCTCCATGAAATCCTGGGAGGAAGTGCCCTAGTCCTACAAACTGGAACTACACATTAAGTAGTTACAGTGAGAAAGCCAACATAACTGAACTGCGCATTGCATAGTTTTAGTCAAAAGTCAACCTCTCTGGACTACGCATTATGCAGTTCCATTCAACAGTGAGCCTCATTGGTAGCTGAGAATACGTAATGCATAGTTCCAACTGACAATCTCCCATACTCCTAGAGTTAATGCTACGCAATATTTCCCAATAGTCACCAGTTTGTTGCTCAATTTATTCTTAAGTCTCTTTATGTTTCTAAGCTGACATTGTCTTGTCATGATGTTCTTCTCTATCCACAGGTACCACCAGTGTTTGAGCATGTTATTAGCAGTATAGGTATCATGGCCTCTAAGAGAGCTAGACTGAAAGACATAGTTGAAATAAGTACTAGATATGTGGTTCAGTAGGTTCCTATGAGCTTTCCCATGTAGATAGTCACACACCTATTTATTGAGAAATACATCAAGATCACATTGCAAGACATCAACACTATTTTTGCAAGCAACTTCAAGGAGAATGTGGAGGACTAACAATTCTATGCAAACATCGATAATTTAGGATTGTACAAGGTTTCATGCAGGTACCCAACCTTCCTGTGCATGGATGTGATCCACTGGATTGTCTCACACAATGATCCTGAGACGATGATACTAATTAGTGTCAATGGAGTAGAGCTTTCTACCTTCAGGATGGAATATTATCAGCAGATGTACCATTTTCCACAAATGATGAACATGATGGATGCACCATTCTACACTCCCAACAACAGTGCGAACACAAGAGACATCTTGAAGCATTGGGTAAGGGAGCCATCAAAGTTTCGAGCATCACCCAACTAGATGTACAAGACAAATACACTAAGGAAGGTTTATCAATTCGTGGTCATCTTTTCATACTGATTGTATGGCCAAGAGAGTACGAAGAAATTATGGCAAAGCTAGGTTGTTGTGTTGGATTAGATGGCAAGTGAAGGAAAATCATTCAATTGGTCTAACATGTTTGCCCTCAAGCTGAAGGTGCATGTATGCAATGCCCACAGTCAAAATAAAGATCACCAAGCAATATTATTTATGTTTGCCTACCCGCGCGATGCAATCTGTGCTCGTCAACAATTTTCTAGCATGGGTTAGGCATGGACACCTTCAAAGAATGTTGTGAACAAATATTGCAAGCTTCTCTCAGAGTGCAACTACCGAGGAGTCATGGCTAGAATTTTTGACCACTTCATCACCCATCTTTATGTGATGATATTTGAACATGATCTGCCTTGCATGTTCTAGGAAGTAATGGGGGAATTTCTAAACATTACAGATTGTTATGCCTCACCCAATGGCACCTTCATCAGGATGTACAATGTGGAGAAGGATCTACATTTTTTGTGGATATTTTCCACAGACAAGTCGAATATGCAGGAGGTTGCATACCAAATCTTGACAGGGTTATCAGTTGGAGTGCAGAGGAAGAAGAAGGCACCATGGCCTATCCTTCCTTAGTAGATTGAGTTATAAATGATCTAGAGTTTGAAAGAGGTAGATTTCGAGGTCAAGGACTTCAAGAATTTTAATTTCGACACCAAGAATTTCAATCTGTATGATCCACATGTATTGCGCAGGGACCACTGCGTGACAATGTACTATACTTATATCCACAGGGTGTGTCATTGGCCAGAGGAGGACCCATTAAGATATTGCTAAAATTCCTCAAGGCTCAATGAACCGGTCAACATGGCAGTAGTGTGGATAGCAGCACTCAAGGAGGCAACACCATAGGGAGTAGCAAGAACAACAGAAGCAAGCAACAAACCAGTTCAAGACAAAGGCAAGAGGAAGATCTCTAAAAGTACAAAGGCAGAGAAAAGCTACATGTTTAATGAAGATACACTTGTTGAAAGAGTAGCTTTGGATATAGAAGTAAAGAGGCAAAAATGTGAAAGGAGAGGAGCACAGAAAAGAAGAAATAAATAAAGGATAGAAGAGACAGAGAGGAATTTGTAGGAATTAGAGTGGAGGTTCAGAAAAGAACAAGATTTGCGAAGAAGATAGAAGGAAGAACAACATGGATAAGAATGGGGATAGGAACAGGAGGACGTGAAAGGAACAGACAACACAAAATGAACTGATACAAGTTAGCAGAAGACAAGGAACAAAGTGAGATGCTACAGGAACAAGAACTTGCTTAGTAGGATGAATTGATGGATGAACAAATGGATGTGAAGATGGGACAACCAAAACAAGATCAAGACAATGACCTCATTCCAAAAGAAATTGAGGTCACTGCATAGGGTTCACTAGCTCCAATAGAAAAGAAAGTCCAAAGTGAACAAGGGGATACTTTTATACTTGAAAACAATTCAAGAACATATGTGTACAACATAACCTTTGACGAGTCATAGTACATAGTTGTACAAGCACATAAAGTGCACATCCCAGATGAGCATGCATCACCTACACAGTTTCAGGAATAATTAATTGTTTCAGATGTACAAACACATCCATCTAGCCTGGCTGATATTATGAAGGCTTATACTGAAGCCATGAGCTCAACCGTCAAGTTCTTGGTAGCAGATAATGAGTGCATGGCTAAGAAATTGCAAGTAGCCAGGAAGAGAGAGGAATAATCAACATGATCTTCCATAGTAGAGATGAAGAAAGAAATACTTGCTGAAGTATCCACTCTTGAGGCAGTCATGCAAAGATTGCATGATACGTTCGTCACCATGCATAAGGATATTTTCCATCTACATGGTCATCAATAACACTACACCAAGATAGCATGAACACTCACTAATATACATGTCATTGTTGATCATATATAGACATGGAGAATGAGATACAAAGCAACCCTATTTCACTTACACAAGATGATGAAATTGCAGGTATAGCTGGACAAAGCATGCATCTAGAACTAGATCCAGAACTATGATGAACTCTCGCCACTCACCACCAATGTTGAGGCTACATATGCACAGTTATACAAGAGTTTGGATGTTGTGGTGAGAAAGTATTGCACCCCATCAATCAGAAAAATCATTGAGGCCAAAGAGAAGACCAAGTCCAACTGGAGCTTGATGTGTACTTTGATCAGTTGATTCTCATGGCCACCAATGTAGATTTGCAATTCAGTACAGATAACATGTGGATGTATATCACCGGTTTGACATTGCTCAGGACTAAGTTGCACATGTTATAGGATGAATTGGACAAAGGTTCCAAATTAGTATACCCAAAAGGAATGGACACAATAGTTCATTTCCAAGAGGACATCATCAAAGAGTACACAGACACCATTGTGCGCTACCAAGATTGGCATTAGTTTGTCGTCAAGGGTCACAAAGAGGGTGTTGATGAGCTGGTCTTTCTATAGTCGTCCATGTCTTAGTGTTGTCTTATCCGGCTGACTCAAGCCCATTTTTGTCCCACATGGGTTTATGCGGAAAATGTATTATTATTGTAAACATGATGTAAAGTGACATTCCAAGTTTCATTAGTGGAATACAAATAGTCATCTGTAATGTAAAAGTTTATATGTAATGAAGTTGAAGGGTCATGAGGGTAGTCAAAGAGTCACAAAGGGGTATTTCAAAGTCACACCTCCCTTAGTTATAAATAGAATGTCATAACTCATAGAAGAGGCTTTTAGGAGCCAATATTTTTCTAGGAATTGCTTAGAGAGGGCTTCGAGAGTATTGTAACGAGCCTTGGCTTATCCACAGTGCAGAGATACATCTCTTTACAGGAGCAGGCATTGTTGACTGTAACATTCCACCACTGGGGCTAGTGGCTTTCATGGCTATATCTATGGATGGAACTTTCTCTTTTCATAATATAATAGAACCAACACATGTTCATGCATATTTTGTTATTGTAGTTTGACTATTCTCGTTACTTTAGAAATATATGTTCCCCCGATCGGGTTGAGAAATAGGGTCATTGAGGATGACAGAAGTGATAATTACAAGGTAAGGAGTATCGGTTGTGGTTGCAGGCATAAGATCACCCTCCCAAACAAAATAATGATTACCAGGCTAGCACACGAAACAAGGCACCGGAGTGGGAAAGGTGGAGTATGGATGATTAGAAACAGTGGAGGCGGTAAAGGAAAAACAAGCAGGGCGATGAAAGGAAATTATATCAAGGTGGCAGATGGCAGAAGAAAGGGCACTCCAGTTGAGACAAAGAGGGAATCGAACGTGGTGCAGCTAGCAAAAATTACCAGGAAAGTTAGCGTTCTTGGGTATGTGCCATCTGAAACTCCTGTTCCCTTATTATCCATTCCCGTAGATAGTATGGATATGCTAGATTATAGCGAAATCCCTAAAAATAAGAAGGGCCAGAGTAAGATAAGCCAACTCTTGACATCTCGCTATGAGAGCTTGATGGGTTGGTCACAGGAGATGATTCCCGGGGGAAAGGAAAAAGATAGCAAGGAATTCAATGTTAGGGAAGTAGTAGAAAACCAAAACAATAACCCCATGGTAGGAGCACAAGAGAAGAGGGGTAACGGGGACCCAAAGATTAAGGCCATGACCCAGTATCTGACCCAAATGATGGAGGGCTTAATACATATGTTATATTGTGGGAATGGAGAGCAGAACCAAACTCAAAATAACGAAGGGGTTTGCAGCAGAAACAAAGGAGCTGCAAAAAAGGAACTGGTAAGCGAAGAAGGTAATAAGAAGTTTAAAAAGCTGACACCTACAATTCATGACTGTGTTTAGGAAAGGAAAGGAAAAAGAATGCCGTGCATGGGTCGTGGACGAGGATGAGGTGGCAGAGGCCACCCTACCCAAGGCAACCTGGAAGATAGGCAAACAGATGATCAAGGTAATCGACACAGAGGGAGAAGGATCACCCAGTCAGTTGTTTAGGAAGCAGAGCAAGCCTATCAAGAAGGAACGAATGAGGATATTAGAAGGATAATTCAAAATTTAGAGTCCAATGTTTTGGAAGAACAATGCTCATCTGAAACAGAGGAATGGGTGGAGATGATCAGGGACCCAGGAAATACGAGAGGCAGGCTGACCTTATACAGGCAGTCCCTGCACATCTACTGGGTTCTAAAATGCCTCGTAGAAAAAGCCATGGAATAGGTTGCACAAGAAATGGCATAAATGTCCAATGGGGTGCCCAATCTACAAAAGGAGATGAAAAACTTTTAGACCATAATGATCAAGCAGAATGACAAACTAGAGGAGATGGCTTAGGTTCTATCCCGGTTGGCGGGCATCCACACCACTTAGGAGGGACGAATGGAAATCCCAATGGATATTGACCAAAACAATGGAACCAGTAAGAAATAAGGCCTATGAGGCTCTGTTGTAGTGCTCTAAATTTTCCTTTTTACTATTTTTATGAAAATTAGTAGCTTAATAGGTAGTTTCTGGTGTTTAGTACATATAGCCGGTTTGGAGAGACTTGCAAAATTTTTCTTTTGGAATGCTTATAGTAAACTAAGGTGGCCAATAGACCTAGTTTCCGTACGGGGCAGGTTGAGGCCACCAAAACAGTGTATCTAGTCTTCCTGTTTAATATAAATAGAAAAGAAAGGCACCATCTTTACCTACAACATCATATTATATATATATATATATTATATATAATATATATTATATATATATATATATATATAATATATATATATAATATATATATATATTATATATATATATATAATATATATATAGATATATATATGTATGTATGTATGTATATATATTTGTTGTTCAACTTGCGCATTTATGTATGAACAATTTTGTATATGATTGTATGAATCTTGTTGAAATCAAAATGTTGGTTTAACTTATCACTTTGGATTGTCAACTATTCTACTTTCCAACTTGTGATGACATTCAACTTGTGTGTTACTTTCAGGTTGCATACTATTACAGGCTTCTAAGGAGCACACTTCCATTTCCCCTCCGTGTGTTAGAACCTCCCCATGCATCTCTCTTGAACCACTGCAAGGTCACACACTTTCTTCCGACAAGGATATATTTCTTATCTCTTCTCATTATCGTAGTCAAGGCATAACTATAATACCCACTATTAGGGCTCCTACTCCAAATGGTCCGAGGTCTATTTGGGACTTCTTACTGCAAAGATCCCCTGACATGTTGGCAGGTCCAGCTCCATCAACATTTCTGGCACTAGAAGGAGGGATAGATGACAAGCAGAGTCCTCAAAGTTTGTTTTGAATCTTCCCACATATCTCATGACTAACTGTATAATTTGTCCTTTAATAAGTATGTATTATGGAAATGAGTTTGAAATCCCAAAGATTCTCTAGAATGAGTCGCACAAAAAACATATGAAGCTGAAGGTGGAATAGCCTCGATTAGAAATAGAACTATATTTACGAGTCTCTATCATAGGTATGGAATCTATGATGATTACATGACCTACTCATTGTTCACATTCACGCTTCAAGGGAACCCATTGCAATGTTGTGTCACACTACCTGATCAATCTATTCACTCTCTTAATCACTTCATTGTAGAGATGCACTATGCTTTCCATCATTTTGACCATAAATCACTTAACAAAAAAAATTGGAATTATGGAAAGCTCCACATGAATCCATGTTACAGTTTTGGGAATGCTTTCGTAATCTCACATTTCAAATCCTAGAGGATGAAATTGACCAAAAATTTCTTCGTGAAAGATTTCACTATCTTCTTCACATATCTAAAAATACACAAGTGTTAGAATCATCCAAATCCATCCCAAGATACCTCGGTGTTAGAGCTTCCAAATCTAAGATGGAAAAGGTCATTTTCATAAGTGACTCTCTATCCTCATCTCATCAAATAGCTCTCGCCCCATGGTGTGAGGTGGGAGAAGGTGTGCACCCATCTTTTGAACTGTCACATCCTGCTAGCCCACCTACACTTGATTTCTATGTATATTTGGCTTGCAAGAATGTTGGTTGTCACATGGACTTATTTCCTCAACCGCTCTCCTCGGGTTTTGTTGATCCTTCAAATTGTACTGTGTTATGTTCTCCCATTTCATACTCCACACTTTTTTTTCACTAGGATCAATCTGTCAATGGAGTTGGCTTTGAGAAACCAACCTACATTATCATTTATGATGAGTACATATGGGAATCTGAAGAAGAACCCATGGTGAAGGATAACCTCCTTTTGTCTGCACATCATCTGATTTTTCCTGACATATTTGGTAAGCCCACAATTATTAATTTTCCATGTGAGAATTCATTCCCAGATGTATCAAATTTCGATCATTCATAGAAGACACCAGATATTGGCCTGTCATTGCATAACACAGAGGACATATCTTCCCTTGCAAATCCACTCAATATTTCATCTATTATTTTTGGAAACGCAATGGGTGAACATTATTTTTTTCATCAACCCTTGTTTATGATTCGTCAATTTATGAGGATGTCGATGAACTTATCAAATTTTGTGATCATAGCTGTCATGATCTCTTCACTCCTTCAGTCGATCATGAGGTTGGTTCATTCATTGTTGATCTTTCGAAGCAACCCACCTTTGATTATCTACCCGCTGATGAAGTAGAAACCTTGCAAGCTACCGAGGCACTTCAACGCGAGCCTATGGTTATCTCAGGTCCTTGCTTTCTTGAAGTGGATTCTACTTCAGATCAGAAATCTATTAGAACACCCAAGTCCCATCATCACTCTCCTGTTTACATTAAGGATCAATCTAATTCACAGATGTTACATCCCCCACCATAATCACATGATCCCATCACTCATGCGTTGGAGGAGTCATACACAATGAGCACTCTTTCTAAGCGAAATTTGTCTTTATTTCTTATGTTTTCTCATTTGTCACGGTCAAAAGAGTGTACATGCTTATTCTATACGCGCAATGTGTTTCATAATGAGGATAGGGCTACAAAATATTTATCTTTCACTTTTATTCCTTTCTTTTCTATGGACATTTTAAAACTCTGAGCGTGTTGGTCTTCACTGTTATATCTTTCTTGTTTGCTAGTTTACATGCTTACCTTTCTCATGAACCATGCCGTCACCAACATGGGTCAACCAATGCGGCAATGGTTGCATTCGAAATATCACCTTACTAGTTTAGGATTAGGAGTAGTGTTTTCTTTCTTGTTTTGCTTTATTTGCATGCTTGCTTTGTTTACTTTGTTTGCATTACTTGTTGGTGTGATTTTATTTCTTTCTTTTATTTCATTTACTTCTATCCTTTTCTTTCTTGTTTGTTCGCTTGTTTTACACCAATAGGTTTAGTTTCGAATGAAACTATGTGTGGCTCTCGAGACAAGCAAGGTGAAGTAAATGAGGAGTTGTACAACTATCAACACTTGGTTATCTATTGTCTTCTCTCCATATGAAGAGCTTGTTGCTTTTATTCAGTGAGACCCTGATGGAAAATATGTTCTATTCAGAGTGAATCTTGGTGAAAACACAATTCTTGCACTTTTAACTAGTACCATCTACTCTAATCGGTTCCTTTGGGTTAACCCTTGTCAACTTAGTCAAGTAGAGTAAGGTGAGGGGGAAAAGCTTAACAAGTATTTTTAGAGGTATATATAAAATAATTCTCTAAAAGGACAACCTCTTCTGCTCTGAATAAGTCAAGATACCTCTTCCAACGTTGAAATAAATAAGTGACCATGCACAATCCTTAGAAAAAAAGAAAAAGGAGAAATGAAAAAATAAATAAGACGAAATAAGAGAAAGGCTTCTTATGCGAATAGGTAATGCAAGTAACTCCACCGGGGTACTAACCAGGCTCATTGGCAATGAAGCAATTCTCATGTTCCTTCCTGACTCCACTGGGGTGTTTAGTTAATTTAGTGTCCTAAACTGCTTTGGATAAATTATCAATCAAGGCTCATAAGCTGATGAAGTGTAGTGTACTATATGTGCTAGTTAACCCTTCTTACTTCGTTATTTTGTATTTTATATTGTTTTTGGGGTTTCTTTTCTTTGATTCCTAATGATGTACAATTTGAACTATGACAAACTAAATGTAAATTTCCTAAAGGTGAACCAAGAGCTTAAAACTACTCAAAATCTAAGTTAAAATAAGGAAAAACAGAGCATCTGTCCTATCTTGTCATTTAATCCTAATTCATGAATAATTCTCAAAACTAGTCATGTCTGAATAAATACAAAGAATGAAATTAACTGAAGTACTTCTAGTTAATCTAAACCTTCAATTTCAAGAGATAACCTTCTTGAGATGGAATTCGAGCAACTTTTGTACTTTTTGATCTAGTAAAAGCTAAATAAAAACATGCATATGGTAACTGATTGGTTTTAACCATTATGCAAAGTGAATGCTCAA
Source organism: Pinus taeda (assembly GCA_000404065.3). Taxonomy (NCBI): domain Eukaryota; kingdom Viridiplantae; phylum Streptophyta; class Pinopsida; order Pinales; family Pinaceae; genus Pinus; species Pinus taeda. Next base: position 77,493 of record APFE030577524.1, on the reverse strand, counting down.
CCATTAAGTTTAGGATCGATAGCGGCTTGAAATGGTGACCAAAAGCATTAATTAATATAGTGGATTGACAACCTGAACTAAGAAATAAATAACAAAAACAGTGATTAAGATAATCAACAGTGCATCCTCATTACTTTTAATCTTACTCTGTTTAGAAACAAACTCATTTCCTTTATGAAATGGATTGGGGAAACAAGACTACACAATTGAATTCTAACGTTATGCTACTAATTGAAACTAAAAGAAATAAAACTACAAGAAATCCTAAGTTATAAACACTGCTAAAAGTAAATGAGGAATTTAAAACTGAACAAAAAGAAGAAAACAAATGAAAAGAAAACCTCCTTCAGTGCAGGGGCCCTCTGTACTTGACTAGGTTGAGCTTCTAACTTAATTCAAAATGCTCCTTCAAATGATCATCAGTCAACACTTGAATTTGTATTATAAAATAAGAACAAAAGTCGAAAATTATAGAGCTGATTAGTTTAAACATAAAACATCAAAACCTTCGAACTCCCTCCAGTTCTATTCAATTGGTATTTATAAGAAAATATTCATAACTGTCTTTTGAGGAAAATTAGCTACAGGTGGTCTATACATATTACAACCAGTCTATGTAAATGTTTGATCACCTACAGGTGACTTCAATTCGAAGAAGGTGGTTGCATAGAACCGTTGACATAGGTGGATGATCCGAGTTAATGCTTCAACAGATCTATTGGATTTATTAATTAACAATGAAAGGGTAGACAAAGAGTCATATTGCCTCTAGGCTTCATACATTTGATTCCACCTTTCACTATGGTCTTGAGATAGCTTTTTTATCGATCTGGACTAGGTGTCTAGGATAGGATCCATGTCAAGATGATTCTAGAAATGCCCATGTGGCCAGTTTCTTCGTTTGACACTTGTAATTATTCAACCATGGAAGTAGCTACGGAACACAAAGTTAGCTGCAAAATGATCTACATTCCGTAGATAATTTGCAAAAACTTATTTCAAAAAGCAAAAACATACAAGTATAACATGTCAATAATTTAATGTCCTCCTTGAGACCAAATCTATCATTTATCAGTCATGGGGATCTATCTTTTATGGAAAACAAGAGAAGGAAGTGAGAAAAGTTGTCAAGTAGAGAGTAATTCTGAGGTCCAGCATACCCTCACTACAAAATCATTGCATGTCCCCATGTAATATTTCCAAAAATGTGAACTCTTCTTTCCTATTGCATCTGCTCAGATACCTCTATTAGTACATCTAACTTTCTTCTCTTTCTCCTCTTTGAAGTGACTGCCATCCTGGGGTTTTTCATGACAAGTCTGTATTTAATGTTGATGACTATTTTGTTCAAGTTTCTATTCTTTCTCTTCAACTTCCTATTCTTCTTGTACCATAGCCCTAGGTTTAGTATTATATTATCATGAATGGCTTTATCCAATTTACTTTGTTCCTTCAGGGTTTCATTTTCTTTCTTGATATTCTTTTTCAATATCTCTAACTCATATATTTCCTGTTTGAGAGAGTTAGTCAGAGGCTCTTGTGGATTGATAGGTTGTTCTGGATTGGCTGAGGATCCTGGATCCATTGAGGAAAATTTATTTTCCAATGATTTTATGTAATCATAAATTTGTCGTTGTACTAGGTCTATACCTGGGGATCCTCTGCTGGGGCTACCTTCAAAATATTGTTTAGGAAAATTTTGAGGACTGTATGTAAATGGAACATTATTTGGAGATGGTACTAGGGTTTCTTCTTCTAGATTTATGAACTCTGTTCCCTTTGATGATATGTTCTTTACCATACCTCGGAGTCTAGAGATTCTTCTAAGTTGTAGAGGGTTTATGTTCTCCTCCTTTGTACTCTTTTTCTCCTTTCCTATCTTTTCATTCCTCTTGATTGGTTTCCTAATATCTTTCAATTTTTCAAAGATTAGTTGTTCATAATCTTGTTGCAATGAAGGTTCAGGTTTGTTCTTAGTAATTCGACTAGCTTTCTTTTTTATCTTTCCTTTTTGGTTGATCTACTCCCTAATCTCTGTCTCAGAGACTAACTCTTCATTTTTCTATGTGGAGGACTCAAGTTTTCTTTGAATGGCCATACTAGTCTTTTTCCTCTTACTCCTTCTGACATTACTCTCTTTAGGTGACTCTAGTGCCTCTTGGAAATAATTTCTTATCAAGAAGTTTTCCCAAGTATCTCCTATTCTTTTAAGATGAAACTCAACTAGTATTTTCACCAACCCATGATGGTACATAGTAGTGTCTATGAATTTTATTTTCTCCTGTACATTTGAAACCATCCTCCTGAGACTTTTTAGAAGGAAAAAAGGGAGGTTGATGTTTCCATTTTCTAGAAAGTTCATCAATAAATGTATATGATAAACATACATGCATCTGAATCTTCCCTCACAAGTAATAAGTTTTTGTAATATCAAAAGCATGCATCTCCATTTATTTTTAAGTGTTGAAATAGGAATTCCTTTTATAAACATAGTGACATCCATACCTGGGTTCCTGAGGATTACCTTCCATTATTCACTATGAAATTCTTTGTTTTTGAACCATCTCTCACCAAGTATTGGTAGTTTTGTAGCCTCTACTGTGTAAGATTTTGTTACCGCAAACTTAATGTCCCCAATCTCTAATTTTTTACCATCGAATGTTTTAGAAAAATATTTTGTGATCTCCTTGTGATATCCATCAAATTTTTAAATGAAATTGAGCCATCTAGCCTTCTACAACATCTCCTTGAGTTGTGGGTACCCTTCCATAAACATTTCCCCTACAAGCTCTGCCCTGACAATGAGTCCCATGGTCTCTATTTCATAGTATTTTCTAACCTTCAGAATTACTCTCATGGTCTATGAAATGGACTAACTACGGGTATGGTGAAAAAGAACTATGGGTTTGCATGGAATACGTATATGGTGAGGGTTTGGAGAGATGTAATACGTTGGTCACATCGTAGTTTTGATTGTTAATGGACAAAGTTATTAGAGACAATTTAAGTGCAGAGTATGGATAACGTAGCAGAGGTGTGGCATGATGAAATCATTATAGATAATTTGGTGTCGAATGTGGAAGATGTGGCAGAGATGTGGTATCATGAAGTGGCAGTCAAATCAAATGATGACTTGTTAAGGAGACATATGATCATTCATATTATACATAACTTATGTTTGTAACTTGCTATTTGAAATAAATTTTGCATTTTACCTTTAGAACTTAACCTTTTTCTTAATAATTCTTTTGATGTTGATCCATAGGTACTTTGAGCATGGTTGATCTCCAAAACTTGATTCCTCAATTTCCCTGCATTCATGATTTATTTGTGAGTTGTACAATTGTGCCAGATCTGATAAGTAAGTTTTAGTTGACTTGTGCATTAATCCTTTTCTAAGGTCTCCTCCATCTCACAATGCATTAGTACTTCCTAAGGATAAGGCACCTAGCCTTGTGTTTCATCACTCAGTGAAAATCATATTCCAAATGAACAAGTAGCCTATGTTAGAGAAACCCATGTCCTCCCAAGCGAAATCACACTTCAAAAAAATGAAGTGCACTTCAAATGCTTAGTGAAAAAGTGCACTTCAAAACATCAAGGACCTTATCTCCTCTAAAAAACACACTTTGGATAAATAAGGACCTTCTTTCTTTGAAAAGAGCACTCTCAGAGCGTGAGCACACTTCAGGACTATGAGCACACTCCTCTAGCTTGAAGAATTTCCCTCCTTGAACGCAACGTGCACTCATGAAGCATTAATATTCATTCTTCTCATAGAGTGCATGACACACTCATGAAGCACGAAGCCTCATAGCACATGGCACAATCACAAAGCATGAAGCTCATCCTTCCTTTTAAGCACATAATGTAGTCAGAAATCATGAAGCTTGAGCAAACTCCTTCGACACACATAACTATTCACTCTTTGAAAGCATGAGTGGACCTTGAAGGCGTGAAGGACCAAAGCCTCGCTCCTTCATCTCTTTGGAGTGCACCCTTGTACCTTATTAGTCTCTTCGAGTGTATGGGTGCTCCTTGGAGGTGGAAAGGCCTGAAGTCTCACTAGTTTATCTCTTTTGAGTGTGCCCTTGCACCCTCTTATTCTCTTTGAGTACATAAGTGCACCTTTAAGCCTTGAAAGCTTGAAGCCTAACTCCTTTGTCTCTTCAGATTGCTCCAATTTTCTCTTGAGTTATCTCTCCCTCTTTTGAGCACACAAGTGCAGTTCAAATTCCTCTTGTGAACCTAGATGAGTTTGACACTGCCTTCCTAATTCAACATTATTATCTTAGTCCTCTCACAGGCCCATCATAAGATGATCATTCCATGAGCCAAGTACTAATAGAATAAATGTTTTAAGACTTATTTTTCCTTTCCAGAAGTGATCTTTGTTCATAGGATTACTATCTCACTATGATAAGGAGATGCTCAAGTAGATAACAAGTAGAAATCATAAAGAAACACCTGCAAAGATGAAGAATAAAAGGCAAAAACATGAAGCCATAAAGCATATCATGGACCAAGATAGAAAGAAGAGATTACATGATGGCTCAAAGGATTGTGATAATGATCAAAGCCCATTTAGGGGGTGAAGATAAGCAACAAAGAAGATCTCACATGAATATGAAGCATAGATCATATTTATCATTAAGAATGCAAGATGAAGCAACAAGGAAGACAAATTGGCATTGCCACCTCATCATGGAGTCCATGTCATCATGGTCAAGTTGTAACATGTACAAGTATCTTCATAATGGTCAATACATGTCCATGTGTCATGCCTCATCATCATGTGGAATTTAATGATGTATTGTCAAGAAAGGAAAAAATGTAATGTGTGGAAATCCAAGAGTCATATGTGGAACATGAGGATTCAGATAGTCATATGTGGACAAAAACTGTATAGAAGTCCAAAATTCATTTAGAAGTTAAAGAGTTGTCTAGACATCCAAAGGACACAATAGAAGTTCAATGGTCATGAGGGTAATCCAAGAGTAACGAGTATACGAAAGGTCACTCCTCTTGTTCTAAAAGAAACCTCATAACTCAAGAAATGAGCTTTTGGAGGCATTAGTTTTGGAGATCTAATCTTGGCTTCTATACTTGGCATAGGAAAGAAAACTATTCTTTGGAGAAGCAAGAAGTGACTTAATTTTCCAGTGTTGGAACTAGTGTGTCATCATTATAATTGTGTACTTGGATATTTAACCTTATAAATGAATTCAATGAGCTAGCACATATTCATGCATGTAGCACAAATGTTTTAGGATTATTTTCTAGAAAATCCTATTGATTCACAATCTCATGTAATGTACTAAAGCACGGGACAAGAATCTACTTCTAATTTGAACCAGCAAAAGCAAATAGATCAATGAAAAACAATATAAACAAGAAGAATATAATAAATGGCACATAACACAAGTTGTATCTAGGGAAAGACACTACTCAAAACCCCTGTATCTATATTGCATATATCAAAAATATGAGTGAAGATACAAAGCTTTTTCTCACTAGAACCATTCTGCACAAGCATGCTCAACTCTCTTAGCTCACAAGGAATCTCTTGGCCAACACTTAGCCAGTTATGCAGTTCTCCAAACCCCTAATCTCTTATGTAATTCCTAGGATGAATAACCTATATTTAAAGTAAATTAATGCTTCCAAAACTATGCAATCCAAACATAGGTCCTTCTCTGATTGCATGCATGATATTTACAACTCAGTAAATCACACAACTGATAGTACACTATCCTTGCACTCTAGTCTCAACTGGGTCTTTCTCAAAATCAACATGCATGAGATTTTGATGAGGTAATCTTCAGTTAATTAGAGTGACACTTGTGGATGCACTAGTGCAGCAACTGACTGTTAACTCTCTATTAGTTCCTCAAACAATTTGGATCTAATATAACTGAACATAACTCAATAAACTGAGTTATCTAATTTACAACTCAATTTAAAGTCATATTGGACCCCTAAAGCTTAGGGAGAACATATACATGACTTCAGAAATACTTCCAACTAGAAATTCCTAAGCTAATTAAGTTAATTAAACTTTATTAACTATTTACAAGTTTCTATTAGAATAGAATTTGATTTTAATTCAAGGACAAATTAAATTAGAATTTCTTGTTGCCATTTCTCAACACTCCCTCTCAATAAGAAAGGGATTATCAGCTACCCCAATCTTGTCTCTGTGAAACTGAAATTTACATCTTCGAAATGCCTTTGTCATAATTCCAACATCTTTCTCCTCCGTGGGAATGTACTCTAACAACATAATCCACCTCAATACACAATCTCAGAGATGATGATATCGGATATCAATATTCTTGGAATGATCATGATATTGGATTTTCATATAGTTTGATACACCTATGATTATCGCAATAAATCACAATTGGATCCATATTCTGACCAAACAAACCAACCAAGATCTTCCTTATTCATATGGATTCACATGCTACCTAACATGAAGCCATGTACTCTGCCTCTACTGAACTGAGTGCAACAAATCTTTGTTTCTTGTTATACTAAGAAATTATCGTTGAACCAATGTTGAAGATCCCTCTTGATGTGTTGTTCGGGTAGGATGGGCTCCCTACCCAATCTGCATGAATGAAGCCTTGAAGCTTCTCTCCCTCTATCCACATATACCTTAATCGGTACTAAGTCATGCCTGAGGTATCTCAACATATGCTTTGTCACCTTGCAATACAGCTTGGTAGGCCTAACCATCACTTGACTAATTTTTTTAACTACATAGCACATATCTGATCGTGTGTTCACCAAGTACATGACTGAACACACAAGCTTCGTATAAATAGTAGCTTCCACTACCTCTCCCGAATTAGCGTCCTCCTTCCTCTAGTTACCATCTAAAGGAGTCAGCATAGGCTTGCAGCTCTCCATGTGGAACCTCTTGATTATCTCATTGGCATACTTGACTTGAGACACAAACAACTCCCCATCACCCTACCATACTTACATGGCCAAAAAGTAATACATGAGCCCCAATTCCTTCATCTCAAACTCTCTCACAAGGTCCTCTTGGGAAAATTTGGTCGTTGATCATCACTTGTCAGTATGATATCATCAACATAAAGTACAATGACCAATAATTTACCTTCCACCACTATGTGCTATAGGTTTTCATCTGCCTCACTCTTTGTGAATCCAAACCTTGTGAATTAGTTATCTATCATGGTGTACCAAGCATGGGGTGCTTTCTTCAGCCCATACAATGCTCTCTTGAGTCAGCACACATGAGACTCACAGTTGAAGGTCTCAAAACCTTCGGGCTACTCTATGTACACCTCTTACATAATCATAGCATTAAGGAACATTTTCTTTACATCCATGTGATGTATCTTTCAACCCATCTATGTTGATATTGCCACTATAGATCTGATCGATGAATACCTTTCTACAAGAGCAAAGGTATCATCATAGTCATTCCCCTCTACTTGTGAAAAGCCACGGGCAACAAATATTTCCATATTCTTCTCCACGCTACCATATGGAGCTTTATTTACTTTGTAAATCCATCGAGATTTGACCACTTGTCCTTTGGTCTTGGTACCACATACAAACCAACGTTACGAACTATGGATTCATGCTCCTCCACCATGGCATTAACCCAAACCCGCTATTGTACTTCTTCCTTAAAGGAATATGGCTCTATCACAACACATCTTCTCATAAGAGCTATGTATCAAGTGTACCTCTTATGTGACTTCCTCTACCTACGCTGAGATGTGGGTGCTCCCACATTCTCCCATGCATCATGCAACAATTTGTTAGCCTCTCTAGTGCACTTTCTTCCGCTCTGGAAGACTCTATCTGACTAGATGTCTCCACTCCTGGATCCTTTGCATGTGGATTCTCAACATCAATCTGAGGCTCCTCAATGTTAGGAGATAAATACTCCTCATCCTCATGTATCTCAAGCTCCCTCTCAAGGGAAGCTTGCATGGCCTTCTCCTCATTGAATCTAAAATCCCTGTGAGCCACCACCGTCCTGTTGGTCAGCAAGTACACCTAATAGTTTTTAGGTGTATCAGTGTAGTCCAAAAATATCCCCAACCTTGTTGTCCACTCAAGATTCTTCCATGCATCTTTGTTCACATGGCAATATACTGATGACCCAAAAATCCTGAAGAGACCAACATCTGGCCTCTTACTGGAATAAGCCTCCTCTAGTGTCTTCATCTCAAGTATATGATGTGGGCTATGGTTCTGAACATAAACTACTATCCTGCATGCCTCAGCCCATAGGCGTAGTGGTAGACCTTGGTCATGCAACATCGCCCTCACTTCCCCTACTATGCTTTTGTTCTTCCTCTCGACCACCACATTCTAATGAGGGTTATGGGGTGTCGTCAACTCCCATTTAATCCCTTTTACTGCATAGAAGTTATTAAACTCATTTGAGACATAAACACTATCATTATCAATCTACAGAGATTTAACCTTATTTCCTGACTCTTTCTCCACCGATGCTTTAAACTCACAAATTTTTTTGAAAGTTTGATCCTTTTTCTGCATGAAAAATATCCAACATTTTCGAGAAAATTCATCAAAAAATATAACATAATACATTTGTTTGGCCATGGATGATGTTGAGAATGGTCCATACACATCTGAATGGAATTGCTCTAGAATAGCCTTTGCTCGATTGTCTCTGTCGTGGAAGGAAGACTTGGTGTATCTTCTCAAAGTACACTTCTTGCATGTATCAACTTGCTCAAGAATACCTTTGAAAAGACCGATTGATCTACTACAATATCTTCAAAGCACCATGATGCAAGTGGCCCAAGGACCTGTGCCACAACTTTCCAATGTCTCGGATCTACATCATTTCTTCTTTCTTACTCAAATTAGCATACTCCTCTACCTCCAACTTATAGAGATTATACAACTGAGTCCCTATCTTCTTTACTTGACTCGTGTTTATGTGTTGAAGGAACACCTTTCCTTTCGAGAAGATCACACCATGGCCTCTATCGTCAAGCATGGAAATAGATACCAAGTTCTTCTTAAGCCTGGGCACATACATAATTAATTGTGGAGTCCCATGCTCCCTCTAAAAATTAATAATGCCCAATCCAGTAACACTATACTTCCCATCATCACTGATCTTGATATGCATGTAGAGAACTTTCTCTTCCAAGTCACTGAAGAAATATTTGTATCCAATCATGTGTAATGAAGCTCCATTGTATAAGTACCATACACTTGCCATCATCGATGACACCATGCATGTAATGAGGGAAAATTCCAATTCTAATTCAGATGCCAAAGCCTCACATGCCACTCCTCTTAAGGACACCTTCTTGGACTTCTTGACTAGACAATTTGTAGAAAAATGGCCCAACTTATGATAATGAAAGCACTTAAATTTTTTCATGTTTTTATTCTTACATCCATGATAAGAATCCACTTTGGAATGTAAATCTTTCCCTTTCCCTTTATTCACCTTAATTGCTATGATACAATTCTCTTCATCATCAGTCTTTGATGAAGAGCCATCCCTGGTGTTCCTCTTGAACTCCTCCTACATGAAATCTGACCATAGTCATTCCCAATCCAGAATATTCTCTCAACCATTGACAGATTCCTGATAACTATGCAAACTCTTTGGGATTATTATAAGAGCAAGACTCACCATATCATCCTCAAAAACTGTGATTCCAACACTTCCAAGTTCATCACGACACTGAGTGAACTTGGTAAAGTATTTTGGAATCATCTCACCTTTCTCCATTTTGGTTTTTCAAAGTTTTTCCTTCAATGAAAATTTCCTTTGGTCACTACTGTTTTGATACAAGTTCGTCAATGTTTTCCACATAGCATACATAGTTTCCTTTCCATTTAGATGTGAGACAACGTGATCTTGAACTCTCTCAAGGATTATCCACCTTGCCTTCGCCACACAGTTATTCCATTCGACCAAATTATGTGCATCTTATGCCGTTGGCTTAGGAATTTCTTGATCAATGAATTCCTTCAAGCCATTATCCTCTAGCACAGCCTCAATTTTGTCCGTCCATGCTATAAAATTCAAGCTACCTTCCAAGGCATATTCCAACAGCAAACCATAGAATGCCATCAACCAATATTGGATTATGTGTTGAAAATTTGAATTTCACCTGTAACCCAAAAATAAAAACTTCAAAATCTCCTCTAGTATAATGTGCTCAGCTCTATTAGCATGTAGAAAATCCTCTAGATTCACAAGCTCATGCAATGTATTAAAGTACAATCTACTTGTACTTTCTACCAGTAGAAGCCAATATATTGATGAAAACAATATGAACAAGAAGAAGATAGTTAATGGCACATAACACAAGATGTATCTGGGGAAACCCACTAGTCAAAAGCCCACTATATGGATTGCATATATCAAAAATATGAGTGAATAAAAAAAACTTGTTCTCGTTAGAATAATTCTGCACAAGTATGCTCAACTCTCTCATCTCACAAGCAAGATCTTGGCAAATACTTAACCAATTTTGCATCTCTCCAAGCCCATAATCTCTTCCATAAATCCTAGGATGAATAGCCCATATTTAAAGGGAATACATGATTCCAAAACTGTGCAATACAAACATAGGTCCTTCTTTGATTGCATGCATTATATTTACAACTCAGTAAATCACACAACTAATAGTACACTGTCCTTGTACTCTAGTCTTATCCAGGTCTTTCTCAGAATCAACATGCATGAGTTTTTGATGAGGGAATCTTCAATTAACTAGAGTGATAGTTGTGGATGAACTAGTGCATCAAATAACTATTAACTCTCTATTATTTACTCAAACAATTTGTAACTAATTTAATGAAACATAACTCAATAAACTAAGTTATCTAATTTACAACTCAATTTAAACTCACACTGGACCTACAAAACTTAGGGAGAACATACACAAGACTTTAGAAAGACTTCCAAATTGAAATTCATAAGCTAATTAAGTTAATTAAACTTAATTAACTATTTACAAGTTTATATGAGAATAGAATTTGATTTTAATTCTCAGTTTAACTCAAGGACAAATTAAACTCGAATTTCTTGTTGCCATTTCTCAACATTTTTTTGGGATGTTTATGGTATATGTTGTTGTCATATGTTCTGAAGAAATTGAACTATTTTGGTGGCTTTGGTTCCTGCTACCCACCACTTTGTGGGTGATATCCCCAAAATAAATTCTTCTCCATGATGAGCCTCAATGGGTAGCCAATAACCCCTTGACGCCTCCTACTAGATCATTGTAGCGTTTCTCTACCACCTGAGCCAGCCATGTGGCCCGTCACCCACCTCTATTGATCATATGTTTGATGATGGGCCTCTCAAATCTAAAGGTATGTATTGTCATTTGTTAATTGAGTATTGGGTTTAGTTATCATGGATACTTTTGGGTACGAATTGATGGGTGGATTTGGCGAAAATACTGGGCTTAATTTTTGCTCCTATACCCTTGATATCTTTTGGTTGCTACCCTTGGATCTTCATCTCGTGGGATCTCCTTTATTGACTATTAGGTTATAGGATGGTACTACTTGGTAAGTCTTGAATTTGGGTGTGTGGTCCCACTCCTCTACCTACACATATTACTCCATTTCCACTCACTATACCACCATTCATCTTTTCTCCCACCTAGGTCCACATTCCCATTCTGGGTCTACATAGGGCTAGTCTCCCTATCCCCTTTTCCCCCACCTGGGGTTGGGCCTAGAATGATGTCCTGAAGGTTGAAGAAATTAAAAGAAAATGTGAAAATCACAATTGGCCACATTTAATAGGAAATTGTTATACAGGAAAATGACCTCCTCATCAGCTCAGAGGATAAAGACATGGTGACTGAAGGACTGACCAAGTTCACAAGCCTGGTTGTCAAGATAACACTACCTAAACATTAGCAACCTACTTTATAAAGCTTCCTAGCAAGGCTAAGGGTGCGTTATACCTAAAGTTACTCTGTTTTTTACCTCGGGAAGAGCGTTACTGAACCCTAATGAGTTTATATGGGTCAAGGGAACACGTTGACTGAGAAAATATCCCTAGATTCTATCCTATTTCATCTCATAAAAGCAGGGAAACATAAAAACTCGACCTGTTTGGGGGAATTACTAATTCCTATTGGAGTATGCAAACGAGAAAGAGCACAAAGGCATGGAAACATCATTTCTTTTGTCTAATGGAACTCATGAAGGACTTGGCAACCCTAATCTCACATGCTATATATGCAAGGCTACGACCATTGTGAAAGAGGTCAAACCATTTGAAAGGATTGCCTATTTGACTATCGAGTAGAGTCTCAAACTAAGGCATCATAAGAGGTTAAGAAGGGAGAGAGAGAGAGAGAGAGAGAGAGAGAAGCTAGAGGGGTAAGGGAAGGTTGATCCAACTAATGGTCATAATCACTCTTTCTACATCAATATAGAACTACAATTGTGTTGTCCACTCTGAGATGTTGATAATATGACTTGTTTCTATGTTTATTCAATATCATTAGCATGACTGGCTTAGTTATATGCAACTAGATATCTTTATATGTTCTTATATGCTCATGCATTTTTTATCAAGGTTTTATGTTGTGATATTACGCTTGCCTTTGCTATGTGCAAGCTTTGATCTGGATCTGGTTTAGGGGTCTTCTGCCTACCTGCATTGTGCTCTCTAGCAACACCACACTAAGACTCAAGGTAATTATTCCTTCTCTCTTTGGTATTCATTTGTTTAACATAGATATGCATGTATATTTTTGACAACTAGAGCTAATATGGCTATCTGCTAAGGATCCTGGGAATATCCTTGATGATTTCTACATCATCGAACACCCGTGCATTAATCCCTATAACAGAAATTGTACCAAAAAATGTAAACGATGGTTGTGACAAAAATAATTAGCACGTGGGAAAAATCCATTACATGAGCTCTACCCTAATAATTTTCCATCACCTTGGTTCCATAGGCCCTAGATGAGCCTCCTTTGTCATTTAGGAACCCGTGATTGTACCAATCACTGGAAGGCAATAAAATACCCTACCTAAAGGGGGTAACCACTGATATATCTTACACATCATGCTCGTTTCCTTTGAGCCCCAAGCATTTAATTAATGAAAATTAATAAAAGGAAAGAGGTATATGAAGAAGGGTGGAAAACTCAAGGCCATGGCACCTCATGTACCACGACTGTGCCCTCCTATATATTACATACCCAGGTGTGGGCTTCCCTTTATCTAGCTACCCCTATGACCCACTATGTGGCCGAGGGTTTCCCCTCTCATTCTTTATCCAATCTCCCTCATTTGTCCATTATCAACCCCATTAGAGGGATCTACCTTACACAATTATCCCCTTTAAGGGCTGAAACCACCTAATAAGGTACTTGGCTAACCCCATTTGGATCCTGGAGACACTAGCACATGTAAAATCTCACTACAGAAGGGCATGCCAATATGAGGTGTCCTTATTGTTATCCATGATTTGTAAGATCTTTTACCAGATTATTTTAATGACTGGTTGTACTAGAAGCCTAGGGGATGCATTGGATCTTATGCTAGATTACATGTGGTTTCCATTTGGGTTTAGTCTCCCTATATTGGATCCTAACCCCAGAAGTTGGAATTGGCACATGTAGGATGTGCATAGAGAGCTATTGGCCTCCATAGGAGCATACAACACTCCATGGATCTTCATTGATGCTTGGTGATTACTAATGATCCACTTTTGGGATGATGGTGATATGCTTGGTACATTATACCTAGTGAGGCCCCACAGGAGCCTCACACTCTTGATATGTGTCATAGGACTTCTACGATGTTATGGAAACATCAATTCCACCACTTGGACCCTTGCAAAGGATCTATGATTCATATGCAAACCCATGGGGTCATCTTTGTGCTTTCATACCCATTGGGACCACCACATATCTAGTACTTGGAGAATAAGGGGCCACCCCCTTTTCCATCATATTCCAAGGCATTTATTCCTCAATATGGTAGTTCAGGATATTATTGAGCCTTTGGAGGGCCCTATGATATGCACATATTATTAATTGGTCCCTTGTGAGGCTTATTTTTGTGAGCTAGTTTGGTGGGCTTGTCACCAATCGGGGTTTTATTTGTAGATTATTTTATTGTTAAGGGATAATGTAGGCCCATAGGATAATTCAAAATCCTAGGAGGCTATATATTGATGTTGATACTCTTATTTTTATCATCACTTGACTTGTGATCTCTCTAATCATAGAGAGTTTCACACTTTTTCCTTCGTGGATATTTTTTGGAGATAGATGAATTTTGATGTATGGATTTGGGTTATTTCTCATCATGGAGCTTTATTGAGAAAAAAATTCTTGTTGGATATACTCTATAATGTTGAAAGTAAATTTTAATGCTATTATTCTTGTTGTTGTATATTGCCAAATATAGGGCTATTTGCTGCATTATTGAAATCATGTGGAATTGAGCATGTTTTAGCTAATTTAATGTATGGGCCAATGCTATATGAAAGAAATTTCCTAGATATTTATTTGTCTCAAGAATATTGCATCATTTTATTTGAAGTATAAATTCTTGATGATCACTTTTTTGTTTCTTTCTCTCAACATTGGATGAAGTTGATTTTCCGGGCCTCCTTGATCAAGAAACCATGTTCTTACTCATCATTATCCTTGACTCCATATACCCAAGTGAACTAGGCACTAATCCGTAAGAAAGGGTGATCATTTTAACCCTCCTTTTACCACTTCCCTATTTTCCCCCAAGTCTAGCCCCATTAGGTAACCTAGGCCATCAATTTCTTGGGAATTGACCCAAGGAAAATCTTCGATCTCCTATAGACTACTACATTGGTGGGTCCCCTCCCTCTCCTCCAGATTTGTGGAAATTCTAAAATTGGAATCTATGGGAATCCCAAGCCCTAGCTCTATGATCAAATTTTACCTAGGCATCCCCAAGGCTTGACCTCAATAGGATCAATTCAAGATTTTGAAGTAAATATTTTTTTTGGCTCTTTCCTTTCATCTTGTCTAGGATAGGAACATCACTAGTTGCAACATTCCATCCGTAAACCTGGACTAAGCCCACTTGGCCTTGTGTGGTCCCACTTCTCAATAAAGATTATTTTTCAATGACCAATTGGGAATCCATGTTTCCCAAGGATTATATGGATTGAGAAACTTGTTCACAAGCCTGTGATTTCTCCCTAAACGTTATTATCATCACCCCTCATCCTTGGTGGGCCAAGTCCCCTGCTTAAAGAGTCTTAGTTTCATCTCTGGTGTTTCTTCGTTGCCAACAAGCTTGGACAATACCCAGTGTTGGACCTCAGAATTACTCTCTCCTTCACAACTTTTCTCACTTCTTTCTCTTTTTTTCCATAAAAGAAAGATCCCCATCACTGATAAATGATAGATGTTGTCTCAAGGAGGACATTAGATGATTGACATGTTATACTTTTATGTTTTTTCTCTTCGAAATAAGTTTTTGCAAATTAGCTACGGAACACAACCTATTTTGCAGCTAATTGTGTGTTTCGTAGCTACTTCCATATTTGAACAAGTTATAGGTGTCAAATGAAGAAAATGGCCACATGGGCATGTATGGAATCATGTCAACATGGACCCTATCCTAGTCATCTAGCCCAAATCGATAAAAAAGCCAGCTCAAGACTACAATCAAAGGTGGAATCAAATGTATGAAACATAGAAGCAATAGGACTCTTTGTTTACCCTTTCGTGGTTAATTAATAAATCCAACAGATCTATTGAATCATTAACTCGGATAAACCACCTGTGTCAACGGTTTTGTGCAACCACCTTGTTTGAATTCAAGTCACCTGTACTGGATCAAACATTTATATAGACTCGTAATACATGTAGACCACCTATCACTAATTTTCCTCAAAAGAAAATTGTGAATATTTTGTTTCAAATACTAGTTGAACAGAACTGGAGGGAGTTCAAAGTTTTTGATGTATTAAGTTTCAACTTATCAGCTTTGTAATTTTGTAATTTTGTTCTTGTTTTATAATACAAATCCCTGTGTTGACTAATGATCATTTGAGGGATCATTTTGAATTAAGTTAGTAGCTCAACTTAGTTAGTTGCAGAGGGCCCCTGCGCTGAAGGAGGCTTTCTTGTTTCTGTTCAGTTTTAAATTCCTCATTTCTTTTTAGTAGTGTTTATAACTTAGGATTTCTTATAGTTTGATTTCTTTTAGTTTTAATCAGTAGCATAATGTTAGAATTTGATTGTGCAGTCTTGTTTCCCCAATCCATTTCATAAAATAAATGACTTTGTTTCTAAACAAAGTAAGATTGAAAGTAATGAGGATGCACTGTTGATTAGCTTACTCACTGTTTTTGTTATTTATTTCTTAGTTCAGGTTGTCAATGCACTATATTAATGAATGTTTTTGGTCACCATTTCAAGTTGATATTCATCCTAAACTAAATTGTTTGAGCATTCACTTTACATAAGGGTTGAAACCAATTAGTTACCTTCTGCATGATTTTATTTAGTTTTTACTAGATCATGAAGTACAAAAGTTGCTTGAATTCCATCTCAAGGAGGTTATCTTTAAAAACTGAATGTTAGAGCAACTATAAGTACTTTAGTTAATTTCATTCTCTGTATTTATTCCAACATGACTTACGACATTACCTTCTAGTTTTGAGAATTATTCATGAATTAGGATTAGATGAGAAGAGGCGACAAATTATCTGTTTTTCATTCTTTTAACTTAGATTTTGTCTAGTTTTAAGCTCTTGGTTCACCTTTACAAAACTTAGATTTAGTTTCTCATAGTTCAAATTGTACATCATTAGGAATCAAAGAAAATAAACCCCCAAAAGAATATAAAATACAAAACAACGAAGTAATAAGGGTTAACTAGCACATACAATGCACTACACTTCATCATCTTACGAGCCTTGGTTGATAATTTATGCAAATAAATTTATGACACTAAATTGACTAAACATTTTGGCATCATTGCTCGGGAAGTGTAACTAGGTAACCTTATCTCTTACATTAAAAAAAAATGATATGCATAAAGAAAGAGACTCTAGGGGTAGATTTATAGCTAGAGGCATGAGTTCAATTCCTACAACACCACCTACTCCACCAAGAACAAGACAAGATACACCTACACATCAAGATCGTACTCCCAGCCATAGAACTCCTAATATTATAGGGGTAGGAATCCAATCAAAAGAATCTCTTACTTCATCTACCAAGGCAGTCCTAGAGGAGAAAATCTTGGGTCTCTAACAACAGGAGTAGCCTTCTTCACCTCCATAGGGGAGCACATTTTAGTTGAAGAATTAGGAATACCTAGTGAAGAAGAAGAAGTTGAACCTCTATCCCATATCTCATTAATAGAAGAACTAAAGGAAGATAAAGTAACCTTGGAGGTTGAACCGTATACTGACTCTAAAGAAACTATAATGGCAGAAGAAGGAGAGGATGGAGAATTCACATTGTTTGGAGGAGGGGGTAGAGGAAGAGGTAGAGGAAATAACGGAGGAGGCAGAGGGAATAGGGAAATAGATAATTATTTTGGATACCCTATAGTGGATGAAGAAACAAATGCCACAATGAAAAATATATCACCTTCTGTCCTCCCAAATTTCCATGGGTTAAAATGTGAGGACCCTGAAACATTTCTATTTGAGTTTTAAGTCTTGTGTAGAACCTATGATTATCTAGAAGACTCTCAAAAACTTATGTTGTTCCCTTCAGCACTGAAAGGAGCTTCTTTGAATTACTTCATGGGGTTAGTCACTTAGTCCATTAGAACATGGAATGACATGGAAAAAGTGTTTTTGGATAGGTATTTGGATTATTACATGCCTACCAATCACAAAGATGAAGTGTTTAAAATGATGCAAAGAGAGGATAAAACTTTAGAGGATTTGAATGAGAGATTCAACTATAATTTGAAAAGAGCAAGGATGGACAATTTAGATGAAGATACTTTAAAAGCTCGTTTATTAAAATCCGTTAGAGATGAGTGGATAGATGGCCTTAACATGATGGGGAAGGGAAATATCTCTCAACTCCAATTAAATGACATAGGAGAATTATGTGTTCATCTCTCAAGAGGGAAATCCAAAACTGGGAAATGTCCAAGAGATCCTTCTCTTATTAGAGTAAATAAATCTGCAACTAGATCAGCGAGTAGGGTAGAAATTGGAAATATGCTTGATGAATTCAAAACATATATTCTAGGGAGTCTTAGTGAGAAAATAGATATCCGTAAGTTTCAAAACAATCAGAAAACCGAGGCTGATGCTTTAGCTATATTTTGTCCAAAATGCAGAAAAAAACATGCTCTAATAGAATTCCCTTTGGATGCAAAAAATAGTGAGACTTGTATGATTTTCTCAGAGAATCATGAGATGAAAGGTTGTCCTTCGATTCCAGGTCTTAATGTTGTTTTTCAAGAAGAAATAGTTCCAAATTTAGCAGAACCTCTTTAATTTGTCTCTAGAAAACCTTGGCAGGGGCCACAAAATTAGGGATTTAACAATCAAATATATCTTTAGCCCCCACCAAATTGGTATTATTGTTAGCAACCTTGGCCTCAACCTTGGCCTCAACCTCAATCTCAACCTCAACCTTGGGCACAAGGAGTACAAAATCCTTATGGGAGATTTTCTCAATATTATCAATATCCTCCACGATATCAGAATTATCCTTCCTCACACATTCCACAAAAAATCAACAACCACAACTTAAAAATTAGAACCCTCAACTTTCATTACCATTTCCACAACAAAATCCACAATGAATTCCACAACAAAACCAAAGTCCTCAACTCTTACTGCCATTTTAGCAGAGACCAAAATCAGCTACCTACCCAATTATTACCAAACCCCAACAATAAAAATCCTCAGAATACTTACATGGTGGAAGGAAAACAATTTCTAACTTATATGATCACTCCTATAGATCTCAACAATGTTCAACTAAGATCTAGTAGGGTATTAGGAAAGGAAAGGCCTTTTGTAGTTATTCAAGAACAAGACAATTCTAAAGAAGATTCTCTACAACCCAATAAAAGTTTTGAGGGAACACCTCTCCAAAACCAAAATTTTGAAAATGAAAAATAGAAAGAGCCAGTGAACTCAACTCATATCATTGAGCAGCTAGTATCTAATTTTTCACCTCCTTTTCCTGAAAGATTACAAGTTGATAGAGGAGTATAAAAGTAGATCATGTTGCCTAATTATGATTTTCTAGATGTACTAAAAAATGTCTGTATCAAAATTCCTTCGTTATAAGGCATTAAGGAGATTCCAATCCTATCTAAAAAAATAAAGGAGTTAAGCATAAAGAAACAAGGAAGAAAAGTAAAAGAAACAAAAAGAATTCACCTGGTAGGAAAAATAGCAGATATAATGATGGGAAAAATTGCCATACAAAAATATGTAGATCCAGGAAGTCCAATTGTGAAAACACATATCAATGGAGTTGAAATTCCAAATACATTGATTGATTTAGGGGCAACAATAAACATCATGAGCAAACAAACCATGGAATAACTCAAGCTTCCTAATCTTCTTTACAGAACTACATTACTGCAATTAGTAGACAGATCTGTAATCAAACTAGATGGAGTGTTAGAAGACATTTCAATATCCTTAGATTCTTGGGAATATACTACTGATTTTGTGATCTCGACCCCCAAGAACAATCTAGAAGGACATGCACTCATATTAGGAAGACCTTAGCTTGCCATAGCTAATGCTTTCATTAGCTATAGATCTGGTGATATGTATATTTCTGATGGAATTCAACAAAGAAATTTACTCTATATCCTCCAGCAAGAAAAATCATAGAAATAGATGACAAAGAATGGATTGATGATGAAAATGACATTCAACCTCTCTTTACTATTTTAGATATTAGTGAAGATGGCCAAATCTTAAATACAATGCAAAGTTTTGAATCATCTCCAGAATATGAACATGATAAATTTCAAGAAAAAATCAATATTGAATATTTGTCATCTAGGAAAATGTCTCTTTATTCTATGGAAGAATCTGGTAGCTCTACAATTGAAATATTTCTAGGGATAACATTGAACATAAACAATAACTTAAAGAAATTACAACAGGAAAAGCTAATCAAGACATTACAACAACATTCTGTTTCATATGCATGGAAATATACTGACATGAAAGGAATTAGTCCTAGGACTTTTATACATCACATCTACATTGAGGAAAATTGTAGACCTATCACACAACCTCAGAGAAGGATGAATCCAAATCTTAGGGAAATTTTGAAAGAAGAGTTGCAAAAATTGTTGAATGTAAACATCATTTACCCAATTTCAAACAGCCAATGGGTTTCCCCTTTATTGATTGTACTTAAAAAGAATGGTAAATGGAGGGTGTTACCAAGAATTGAATAAATATACCCTTAAAGATCATTTTACTTTGCCCTTTATAGATAAAGTGTTAGATACATTAGTAGGTAAGAAGTATTTCTCATTCTTGGATGGTTTTAGTGCTTATAATCAGATTCAGGTGGCACTTGAAGATCAAGATAAAAGCACATTTACTTGTCCATGGGGAACCTATGCCTATTGAATACTTCCTTTTTGGTTATGTAATGCACTTGAAACATTCCAAAGAGCATTACTAGGATTTTTTTCTGATCTAATACATGATTGTGTAGAGGTATATATGGATGACTTTATAGTCTATGGGAGCACAATTGAAGAAGCTTTGGAGAATTTGGAAAAATTTCTTAAAAGATGTAAGGAAGCAAACCTTTCACTAATACGTGAAAAATGTTTTATGATGTTTACAAAAGGTATTTTTTTAGGGCATCACATTTCAAGGGATGGGATTAAAGTTGATAAATCTAAAGTTGAAGTCATCTCTAAATTATCAATTCCAAATTGCCAAAAGGATGTTTGAAGTTTTCTAGGATTTACAAGATACTATAGACGATTTATAGAAAATTTCACTAAAATAGCATCCACACTCTTCAAATTACTCACCAAGGATTGTGAATTCAATTGGAATCTTGACTACCAGTTAGCATTTGAGACCTTAAAAACAAAAAATTCTGAAGCACCCATCTTGAGAGGTCCAAATTGGAAACCACCTTTTCACATTTCAACAGATGCTTTAGATACATCTCTAGGAGCTATAGTAGGACAAAAATACTTGATTCCCTATGCCATCTACTATACAAGTAAGAATTTGACTCCCACTGAGTTGAATTATACTGTGACGGAAAAGGAATTTTCAGCTGTTGTTCATGCAATCAACAAGTTCAGACATTATATAACAGGCTATGAAACCTTTGTTCATACATATCACTCTGCAATTAGATACTTAATGAATAAACCTATTACTAATGGCAGAGTTACAATATGGCTTTTACTCTTACAAGAATTCAATAATACTATGCTAGATAGACCTAGAAAACAAAACACAGTTGTTGATTTCTTGTCCAAAATTCAAAATATCAAAGATGACACTTAGGTTGAAGATAATTTTCCTGATGAATATCTTTTTGCAATGGCTACTCAAACTTCTTGGTTTTCAGATATTGTTAATTACTTAGTCACAAGGAAATTTCCTTCACATTTGTTTCCTAGAGAGAAAAGAAAAATCATTCAGATAAGTGCAAGATATTCATGAATCACTAATGAATTGTATAAAACAGGCCCATATATTATTATTAGAAGATGTGTAAGGGAAGTTGAAATGCCTGAGATTATTAAGTCATGTCATGATGAGCCGTGTGGTGGACACTTTACTGACAAGAGGACAAGCTATAAAATCCTTTCTTTAGGATATTATTGGCCATCCATCTTCAAAGGTGCCAAAGAATATGTCAGGAGGTGTGACAACTACCAGAGGGTAGGGAAACCTACTCCTTCAAATAAAATTCCACTACAAATTTAGATACTCCTTGAACCTTTTGATAAATGGGCCTTAGATTTTGTTGGGCCAATTAATCCTTCATCTAAGAAAAAGAAGTATATATTGGTATGCATTGATTATGTCACTAAATTGGTAGAGGCCAAAGCATTACCTTTTTCTAATGAAAATTCTATATTTAATTTTGTTTTTGAGGACATCTTAACTCGTTTTGGTGTTCCAAGAGAAATTGTGATAGATCAGTGATCTCAATTTACATCTAAAATGGTGAAGGGTCTTGAGGAAGATTACAAGACCAAACATAGGAAATCTACTCCCTATCACCCACAAGCAAATGGTCAAGTTGAATCTACAAATAAAGTGATTGAAGGAATTCTCACTAAGACTGTGAATCTACATAGAAGAGATTGGGCTGAAAGGCTTCCTAAAGCCTTATGGGCCTATAGAACTACATGGAGGAACACAAAGGGACATACACCCTATGAACTTGTTTATGGGAAACAAGCCCTGTTCCCTATAGAGTTTCAAATCAAAACCTTCAAGATGGCAGTCCAATTGGGACTGCATTTATCAAAGGCATAGAAACATAGATTGGAGCAACTCAATGAACTTCATGAAATCAAGAAATATGCACTCCAAATAACCAGTATATTCCAACAACAGAGGGCTAAATGGCATGATAAATATATTAAGGAGAAGAAGTTTCAAGTAGGAGATTGGGCACTATTATTCGATTCAAAGTTCAAACATTTTTAAGGGAAGTTTCAAACTCATTGGATTCAGCCATATGAGATTAAAGAAGTCTTTAATAACTAAGCAATTAGGATAAGGATGATAGATGGAAGAAAAATACCTCTTCTTGTGAATGGTCATTAGTTGAAGGTATATCAAAAAACAATTTCAAGAGAGGAGTTCATTAATATTTTCCAGAATAACTCTGAAATGAAGCTAGTGAAGAAGAATTATTCTTCTCCACTAACTTAGTCTTTATTTTTCCTAAGAAATGACCGATAAATAAAATTTAAATAAAAAAATAAAAAAATTGTATGAGGTTGAAAACTAATCATTGATTGCCATACTTATACAAAAAATACAAGGTGAAAATCAGATATTTCTGACATATTATATTTTCCATTTCCTTTTTGTAATAAGTAGTGACAAAACATACATCCATTTACAGTTTAGAGTCTGCAAATTCATCATCTCATTCCATCTCATTCTGTGTTCATTTTTTTTACAATTCCACTTCATCTCACTATCATATTTCATTTACATTTTATCTTTTTATAGTTTTACCCCATTTCACCCTATTTTTCATTTTATCTTACATCTCATTCCATCTCACTATCATAAATCATTTCCACTTTATTTTTACATTCATATTCCATACGCCATATTTCACTTTTCCTTCTCTTCACATTTTGTAGCTAATTCCATTCCGCATCTACTCGATCCTTGGATGGGAGGGAATGATAGAAATTAAGTCGGCGAAGAATCGTTTTTTCCTTAATAGTGAGACATGGTAAATCGATGTCAGCTATCAAAGTGAATGTTGGCTTATTGATCGGGAAGGTATTGAGGATCATTTTGAAAGGGTAAGGGTATATCCCTACCTATTTCATATGTATGTCTGCTGATCCCTAGGCTAGACTAGCCTACTTTGGTTTATCCTATCCTAGACCACTATAAGATACCCTAGGTTATCCTATCCTACTCTAAGCCTATATTGGCCTAGGCGACTCTAGTCTAGACTACCTTCTTTACACCATCCTAGCCAACTTCAGCCTAGCCTAGCCTTCTTAGTCTGCTTTAGCCTACTATATCCTAGGAGATCCTAACATTGCCTACTCTAGAATACTCTAACTAGCATATCCTAACATACATTAGCCCACTCTAGCCTAGCCTATTCTAGCATAACCTAACCTATCCTAACCTATCCTACCATACCCTAGCCTAGCCTACCCCATCATAGCCAAGTCTAGAAACTCCTAGCCTAGCATAGTCTACCTAAGCCTAGACTAACTTTATCTAGCCTACCCTACAATATCCTACTCTATTGTAGCCTAAACTAAGCTAGGCTAGCCTACTCTAGGCTAGCTTAAGCTAGGTTAACCTACTCAAGCCTAAAGTAACCTAGACTAGCGTAGCCTAGCATAGCATAGACTATTCTAACCTAGCTAATCCTAGCCTACTCTAACTTAACCTACTCTCACCTAACATATCCTATCATAACCTAGCCTAACCTACTCTAGCCTAGCCTAACCTAGCCTTTCCTACACTAGCCTAACCTAGCATACTCTAGCCTAACCCAACATAGCTTATAACCTAGCCTAGCCCAACCTAACCTAGCCTAACTTAGTCTAGCCCTAGCCTAGCCTAGCCTAGCCTAGCCTGGCCTGGCCTAGCCTAGCCTACTCTAGCCCTAGCCTAGCCTAGCCTAGCCTAGCTTAGCCTAGCCTAGCCTAGCCTAGTCTAACCTAGCCCTAGCCTAGCATACTTTAGTATAACCTACTCTAGCCTATCCTAGCCTATCACACACTACCCTAGCCTAGCACACACTAACTTATCCTACTCTACTCTAGACCAACCTATTATACTCTAGTTTAGCCTAATCTAACCTACTTTAGCCTAACCTGCTCTAGCCTAGACTCACCTAGCCTTGCCTAACGAATTCTAGCTTAACCTAGCTATCTTACTTTATCCTAGCCTAGCCTAACATAGCTTACTCTATACTAGCTTAGCCTAGCATTGCCTATTCTTGCCTAGCATACTCTATCCTAAAATAGCCTAAATAATGCGATTTTTAGAGGTATCTTCCAATATGTAGTAAAAATAAGGGTATTGTTTAGTATTCCACGAATGTGTGTCATATGTCAAAGGCTCATTAAGTGAAACCCCCATGAATTTACACTAACCAAGCCTATCCTACTTTAGCCAAGCCTAACTTAGCCTAACCTAGCTTGACCAAGCTTACTCTAGCCTAACCCAACCTAGTTTAACCTACTCTAACCTAGCCTAGCCCAATATAGATTAGAATACTTTATCCTAACTTACTCTAGCCTAGCCTAGCCTAACTTACTCTATCCCTAGCCTAGACTACTTTAGCATAGCCTACTCTATCTTACTCTAGCCTATCACAAACTAGCCTAGCCTAGCCTAGCACACACTACCCTATCCTACTCTACTCTAGACTGACCTACTCTACTTTGGTGTATGCTTCTCTAACGTAGTTTATGCTAGCCTAGCCTAGCCTTACCTAGCCAAATATAGCATAAACTAGCCTAGCTTACTTTATCATAGTCTAGCCTAGTTTATCCTAGCTTAGCTTACTCTCTCCTATCCAACCCTAGCCTAGCCTACTCTTGCCTACTTTCGCCTAGCCCAACCTTACTTAACCTATTCTAGCCTAGTTTATCCTAACTTAGCTTAGACTACTTTAGCCTAGCCTTTAGTACTTTGGCTTAGAATACTCTAGCCTAGCCTAGCCTAGCTTAGTTTACTCTACCATAAAATAGCCTACTCTAGTCTACTCTACCCTATCCTAACTTAGAATAGTCTATCCTAGTTTAGCCTATTCTAGCCTAGTGTACTCTTTCCTAGCCTAGCCTAGCCTAGCCTAGCCTATACTACCCTAACCTAGCCTAGCCTAGCCTACTCTAGCCTAACCTACTATTGCCACGCCTAGCCTAGCCTAGCCTACTCTAACCTAGTCTAGCCCACTCTAATATAGCCTAGGTTGGGATAGCCTAATCTAACCTAGTCTATGCCACTCTAACATAGTGTAGGTTGGACTAGCCTAGCCTACTCTTGCCTAGCCTAGTCTACTCTAGCCTAGCCTAATATAATGTATCCTAGCCCAACCTATAGTACTATAGCGTAGCCTAGCCTAGCCTACTCTAACATACTTTGGCCTAGCCTACTCTAGCCTAGCGTTGACTATCATGGCCAACTGTTGGGCCTTAGAAATTCCCTCATTTTCAACATATAACATTATCGTTTATAAAGCATATTCCTATACTTTCTACCATACTCATATCCATTTCCTATAACTCATGCCTTAAACCATGACAGTTAAATATCATAGTTTTATTGTGCTTTTAATGTCTTAAGGATTACTTTACCATGACTTACTAATGACAGTTTCACTAAGTTCATTTGTCGCAGAGGTCCATCACCAAAATTATTCACAAGGCAGTTAACCTAGTTACTGCAGAGTTGAGTAGGGAAGGAGATTGCTATAGGTGAAAATATGAATTTTGTGACCAAATGGTGAAGAATCTAGACATTTCAAACTTGCATCGTGCTCAAAATACCCTCTTTCCTACAACGCAGAAACCGTTCGGAAAAATTCATCACCAAAAGGAAGTTAAGGTCAAAACAATTCTTAAGTATAGATATTAAGTACAAATTTGTTAAACGTGAACAGTTTTGGTTCTGAATTGTTTTTGAACGGGTCAGCCATGTGGAGGACCACGATTTGCCTAATTTATTTTAGGATCCTTCACAAAGATACATGCATCTAATCAAGGATTGATTTCATGAGCCTGTGATAGCCGTTTGTTAATAAATTTGCTATGCTAAGATCTTGGTTAGTTTAGCTCTATTCCATTGACTACCTACTTAAAGACCCAATGTGGTGAGATTAGGGAGGAATTATTAGTTGTTGAATGTAAAGCTTTCAACTATTGTAGATCATTTTTATTTTAATCAAAGACCTTTGTTCGAGTGATTTAACATGGACATGTGTTAATTCAGATTATTGCGAATATAATCACAATAACTTTTTACTTCAAATGTGCTAGATTTCCTTTTTACTGCAAGGTTTCTAGGCTCACCCAGGTGTGGAAAGGGCCGACCACAACATGGGATTAAGCTCTTTGTAATTCATAAGTATATCAATTATATTACTGTGTTCACTTTCATTCAAGCAACATGTGGATTGATTAGAATTTTAGTGTGAATTCATAGATTTTGAATTGATCTCAGCGTGTTTATAATCGTTTCTTATATTGTGTTGATTTGGTTTTGATACTACACTCTATTGATTACGTTGTGTGCCTGAATTCTTCCACAAAGCAGTGCTCTGTCTGTTATAAAAATGTTGTGTTGTTTTAAGTATCAGTGAAACATCTATATACGGAACCTTATTCGAATGATATTGTACATGCATGTCATCAATTCGTAAACTGTAGTAAGAGTTTCTTGGTGTGCTTTCATTAGGCAGCAATGAATTTGATTGAATGTGTGAAGTGTGAATCCATAGATACATTCAGTGACTGTGTGTGAGTGAAAAGGTGTGTGTTTACATTTACAAATAACATACATATTGATTAGTTTCATAATTCCTCGGAGATTACATTCAATATTTGAAAGTTGCTTCTATGTGCATGAATTTTCTTTTGAGCATTTACAGTTTTAGAGTCACAGGATAGTATATTGGAAGTCGACCCCTTAGTTAAAATTTGAATCCAGCAATAGTGATTTCATCTTTCAAAGCAGCAATATTTTAGGATTAGAATAGAGTTACCTAGGTTGTTTGAGAGTGGGAATTTCATTCATTAGTAGTGTGAGTTCTACTTTATTAGCAGTGTGAATCTTTGAGGAAAGAGTGATTGAATTTCATTTAGAAAGCTTTTTGTGTAACCTTAGTTCTCATTATTCAACCTCTGAATTAGACAATGAAAATTCTTGTGTACAATAGGGCTTCTTCCCAGAGATTTGACTTAAAAGGCTTTGATACCGCAAGGTTTCATCTTCATAATTTGCTTTAGAATATTTCTATCCTTGTTATATGTTTCGAATTATTGAACGTTTGAGGTGCGACATTATTTAGTTTTAAGTATAGTAACAACAAGATTTTCCCCTGTTTCGCTAGTTTGAATCCCTTATCAAAACAGTGTGAATCCTTTCTGAGAATGAGTTTACTCAGCATGTTAGCATATGAGAATTAGTTTAAATATTAGTTTCAAATTAATGTGAACGGTGAATAGATTCTTAAGATATCATAGAAGGATTTGGAATTCAAGCATAACATAGAAGTTTGAAAGTTGATTCAGTTATAGTGTGAGAATGATTTGATTTCATTATTGAAAATTGTTTTGTACCTTTTTACAGTCTTGTTTCATTGAGAGGATTGCGGTGATTGTTAGGAATAGTTTGAGTGCAAATTATTTCTGAGTACATAATGGATTGACTAAAATAGGAATTTCAATAGTAATTTATATTGCTTGGTTTATGATTAATTAGAGTTAGCTGCACAACAATTAATATTTATTATTTGTTTTCCTCAATTGATTACTTTCAAACTATAAATAACAACTCCGTACTTAGACAACAAATTGGTTTCATATCCTAGTCTAGTTGCTCTAATCCTGCATTACCTGTGCTTGCGCCTCGAAGCTTACAAGTCTCGGATTGATAATTTAATGTTGGAATTATAACACATATAATTTTCCCAACATTTTTTGCGTCATTGTCGGGGAGGTGCTAAAGGGATCAGAGCATAGTTTCTTTCACCACTTTTTGTGTGATCTTAGTTGCAAGGAAATCAGAGGGCAGAGATGACGGTAAAACGTGAGTGAAGAGCCACGCATCCGTTTTTGTTTGGGTCACTCCAAAGTATGGTTGTCCAAGTAAGTGAGGAGTTCAATTTTGGTGAGTATTATTGCAATCAAGTTTTGTTCATTAAAAATTTCAAGCTCTTAAATGACAAAGCATTTTCGAGTGGTGTAAGAACCTTCGGGTTGGAGACATGGATTTCTAGACTAGCAGGCATAATTCAATGATGATTAGGAATTTGAAGGAGTTATTTCAAGTCCTAGCAGCAGCTAGGGTCTCTACCTCTCAGGAAGAGCAGATCTTGACAATAGTCAAAAACCTTTTTACCTCTCCAGAAGTGATCGAAGAAACTGATTTCCATGAGCCACAACCACATGAAGAGCTAGAATCCTCCAATAATCACATTTCCCAATCTTTAGAGGAAACTGAGGACTTATGGGCAAAACATATTGGAGAGAAGACCCTAAAACCAAAGGTCGAAGAGGCCAACAAAGAGGACATGCAACATTGTCCAAATGAAGAAATGAACCAAGACCACTATGATTACATCGAGCATTGGTTCCAAACTAGTACTCCAACAAGGCATCATTCTTCTCTTCACATTCTCTTAGAATCATATAATTTGCAGCTGCTAGTTTCACATGCTCATGTATATTGCAAAGTTTATATGTTAAATCTAAGCATGAATGTATCATTGTACCTAATCCACACATGGCTTCACTAGAAGTTCTCTTTCACTTGAAAGAGGACATATTTGCTCCAAAATAGTAGGAAAGTTAGTAAATAAATACGTGAAAGTAGTAAAGAGAAAAATAAGTCCTTTTGTGAAAACCAGATTGTCTTGTGCAACTGGACAAGGACTTTTCTTAAAAATCAGGTAATTGGAAGACAAGGTTCCCAATAATGATTGTAAATTTGTATGAGTTCTTCAAATCATTATGTCTTGTACTCGTGTTGGTTAATGTGGGATCCCTTAAGGCCCACTTGCTAACAAACTTTGTCCCATCGAGATCAGCAAATTATCTGGGACCAAAGCTAGGGTTAGATCAAGTACTTAGCAGCCTACATGCCTTAATGGAAGGTATCCTTGTCGTCTACCAAGGGAATACATCAATTTTTCTTGGTGGATGAATTCTACTGTCCATTCGACCTTGACAAATCCATTAATGGCTAGTAGAATGTATGTAGTGCCTTGATTCCCGTTGACATCAAAAGTGGGATATCTCGCATTGGTTAACGATCTCCTCAATGGTCAGTAATCCAATTATTCTTTCTTATGTTCGACATCAACACCATTTATTCACATATGCAAGATTGCACATGGGCGTGTAGTGATTGAAGACTATATGGTTTTGAGATCTCAACACAGGTTTGCAGTAGTTTGGATTTCTGTATTAGCATTCCCATTGTCATTTGCAATAGTAGTCACCTTCCCTCAGTTGTTTGGGGGTGTACAACTCCTCAGGCATGGGGGAGAATGGGAGCTTTAGCTCATCCTCTAGCACTTCAGTTCATCCTTCAACTTTCTTTAATAGATCATATCAGCAGTCACATCAGCTTGAACCATTCTATCCTCCACTTCATCTTTCAGCATCAACACATCAAAGCAAAGGTAAACCTGAGGTAATTTGGTTTAAGATTCTTTAGTTCATTAAGAATGCAAGGAAACATGATGGTTAACCACTTTCCACTTCATATATTCTATCTTTCATCAACACTATCATCCACCTCCATTTAAAATCCATTTTCATAATAAAATGCATAAGTTATCTAAATCAGACCATATGAATGAAACGTAGATCATAGTGGTTGACTAATATAAAGAAACAACCACAATGCCTTCTCTTCCTACATCATAAGCATTCATAACATGTGGGAATGATATTTTCATTCTTTTGTTGGTATTTCGAGGCATGAACTTTGTTCCTCCAAGTTGGTTACCACAATGGAATTGTACCATTTGTATCACAAGTATGTAGTATTATCACATGACGAAATACTATATGTTGTGACAAAGTTGACAATAAAATTTGAAGTGATTGCTGCCCAAAACAATAAGAACCACATATAAACCTCAGTCTTAGAGTATGAAAGTATTCTTATCCACCATTCCCATTATCACTTCATGATTCATGAGATCCCTCATCTCTTCCTTATTCACTTAGTGTTTGCCCTCAATTAGATTTCTCCCACTCTATGACAGTCAAAGATGAATAGTGCTACTCCACAAGAACCAACACCTCCAAATCTTTATGCAGTGTTGCTCCACAAGAACCAACCCTACCTAAGGTTATGATGTCATAGAATCTATAAATGAGAAAGGTATTTGTTTGCATGAGGACATGCAAAATCGCGGGCATGGGGGACTGTTGGGCCTCATAAATTCCCTCGTTTTCAACATATAACATTATCGTTTATAAAGCATATTCTTAAATTTTCTACCATATTCATATCCATTTCCCGTAACTCATGTCTTAAACCATCACAGTTAAATATCATAGTTTTATTGTGTTTTTAATGCCTTAAGGATTATTTTACCATGGTTTACTAATGACAGTTTCACTAAGTTCATTTGTTGCAGAGTTCCATCACCGAAATTCTTCACAAGTCAGTTAAACTAGTTATTGCAAAGTTGAGTACAGAATCAGATTGTTGTAGGTGAAAATATGAATTTTGTGACCAAATGCTGAATAATCTAGACATTTCGAGAATTTCATCATGCTCAAAATACCCTCTTTGATATAACCCATAAATAGTTTGGCAAAATTCATTAAGGAAGTTAAGGTCAAAACAATTCTTAAGTATAGAATTGTTGAACTTGAACAGTTTTGGTTCTGAACGATTTTTGAACAGGTAAGCCATGTGGATGACCATGATTTGCCTAATTGATTTTAGGATCCTTCACAAAGATAGATGCATCTAATCCACGATTGATTTCATGAGCCCGTGATAGCCATTTGTTTATAAATTTTCTATGTTAAGACCTTGGTTAGTTTAGCTCTATTCCATCAACTGTCTTCTTAAAAGCCCGATGAGCTGAGATTAGGGAGGAATTATCAGTTGTTGAATGCAAAGCTTTGAGCTATTGTAGATCCTTTTTATTTTAATCAAATACCTATGTTCTAGTTATTTAACATCGGCATGTGTTAATTCAAATTATTGTAAATACAGTCATATTGAGTTTTTAATTCAAATGTGTTATATTTCCTTTTTACTGCAAGTTTTCTAGACTCACCAAGGTGTGGAAAGGGCCCACCACAACCTGGGATTGAGCTCTTTGTAATTCATAAGTATATCAGCTATATTATTGTGTTCACTTTCGTTCCAGCAACACGTGGATTGATTAGAATTTTAATCAGTGTGTTTATATTCCTTTCAAATATTGTGTTGATATGGTTTTGGAACTATACTCTATTCATTGCATTATGTGCCTGAATTCTTCCATAGAGCAGTGCTCTATCTCTAATAAAACTGTTGTGTTGTTTTAAGTATCAGTGAAGCATCTATACAGAGAACCTTATTCGAACGATTTTGTATATGCATGTCATGAATTCGTGAACTGTAGTAAGAGTTTCTTGATGTTTTTTCATTAGCCAATAGTGGATTTGATTGAATGTGTGAAGTGTGAATCCATAGATACATTCAGTGACTATGTGTGAATGAAAAAGGGTGTGTTTCCATTTACAAATAACATACATATTGATTAGTTTCATAATTCCTTTGAGATTACATTCAAGATTTGAAAGTTGCTTTTGTGTGCATGAACTGTCTTTTGAGCATTTGTAGTTTTAGAGTCATAGGATAGTATATTGGAAGCTGAACCCTTATTTAAAATTTTAATCCAGCAGTAGTGATTTCATCTTTCAAAGCAGTAGCATTTTAAGATCAGAACAGAGTTACCTAGGTTGCTTGAGAGTGGGAATTTCATTAATTAATAGTGTGAGTTCTACTTGATCGGCAGTGTGAATCTTTGAGGAAAGAGTAATTGAATTTCGTTTGGAAAGCTTTTTGTGTAACCTTAGTTCTCATTATTCAGTCTCTGAATTAGACAATGAAAATTCTTGTGTACAATAGGGTTTCTTCCCAGAGATTTGACTTAAAATGCTTTGATACCACAAGATTTCATCTTCATAATTCTCTTTAGAATATTTCTATCCTTGTTAGATGTTTCGAATTATTGAAGGTTTGAGGTGTGATGTTATTAAGTTTTAAGTATACTAACAACAATATTTTCCCCTGTTTCATTAGTTTGAATCCCTTATTAGAATAGTGTGAATCCTTTCTGAGAACAAGTTTACTTGGCATGTTAGTGTATGAGAATTAGTTTAAATATTAGTTTCAAATTAATGTGAAGGGTGAATAAATTCTTAAGATACCATAGAAGGATTTGGAATTCAAGCATAACATAGAAGTTTGGAAGTTTATTAAGTTACAACGTGAGAATGATTTGATTGCATTATTGAAAATAGTTTCGTACCTCTTTATAGTCTTGTTTCATTGAGAGGATTGTAGTGATTGTTAGGAATAGTTTGAGTGCAAATTATTTATGAGTATAGAATGGATTGACTAAAATAGGAATTCCAATAGTAATTTATATTGCTTGGTTTATGATTAATTAGAGTTAGTTGCACAGTGACTAATATTTATTATTTTCTTCCTCAATTGATTAGTTTCAAACTATAAATAACAATTATGTACTTAGACAACAAATTGATTTCATATCCTAGTTTAGATGCTCTAATCCTACATTACCTGCACTTACACCTTAAAGCTTACGAGTCCTGGATTGATAATTTAATGTTGGAATTATAAGACATATAATTTTCCCAACACCAACTCTATCTTACTCTTGCTTAGCCTAACAAACTCTAGCCTAGTCTATCTTATCCTAGCCTACTCTAGCCTAGCCTAGATTAGCTTACTCTTGCGTAGCCTAGCCTAGCCTAGCCTACTCTACCCTAGCTTAACTTAGCCTACTCTAGCATTATATCCTACCCTAGCATAGCATAACCTACCCTAGCATACTCTAACCCTACTTTAACCTACTTTACCCTCCAATACTCTAGCCTAACCTAGACTATCCTAGCCAACTTTATCATCCTAGCCCAACATACTCTATCTTAGTATATCTTAGCTCAATCTAGCCTAGCGTAGCCTACCATAGCTTATAACATTCCACTCTTACTTAGCCTTTCCTAGCATTACCTTGCCTAGCCTAGCTTTCTCTAGCTTAGCCTAGCCTACTCTACCCTAGCTTAGCTTAGCCTACTCTAACCTAGCTTGTCGTAGCTTAGGTTAGCCTACTCTTTCTTAGACTAGCATAGCCTTACCTTCCCTAGCCTATCTTTCTCTAGCCTATGCTAGTCTACTCTACCCTAGCTTAACTTAGCCTTCTCTAGCCTACTAGCCCATTCCAACCTATCATAGCTTACTCTAGCCTATTCTACTTTATCCTATCCTACACTAACCTACTCTAACCTAGCCTAACCTAGTCCAACCTAGCTTAGCCTAACCTAGCCTACTCTACTCTAGCTTAGCATATCCTAGCATACTCTAGCCTATCCTAATTTAGGTTACTCTAGACTAGCCTAGCTTAACATACTCCAACCTAACCTACTTTAGCCTAGTCGATCCTAACATAACCTAGCCCACTCTACTCTAACCTTGTCTAGCTTAGCCTAGTATAGCATATCCTATTCTACTTTAATTTACTCTAGCATAGTCTAGCCTACTCTATCCTACACTATCCTAGCTTGACCTACTCTAGCCTAGCCTATTCTAGTCTAACATACTTTGGCCTAACCTAGTTTAGACTACTCTACTCTAGCCTATTCTATCTTACTTACAGTACTTTAGCCTACCCTAGCCTAGCTTACCTTAGCCTAATCTATCCTATTCTATCCCAGCCTAGCATACCTTAACATACTCTAGCCTAGACTTGCCTACAATAGCCTATCTTAGTTTTTCTTTATAGTTTCCTATCCTCTTATATTCTAACCTACTCTAACCTAGCCTACTCTATCCTAATCTAGCTTAGCTTAGCCTAGCTTAGCCCACTCTAACCTAGCATATTCCAGTCAAACCTACTATGGCCTAACCTAGTTTATCCTACTCTACTCTAGCCTACTTTACAGTACTTTAGCCTACCCTACCCTAGCCTACCTTAGCCTACTTTATCTTATTTTATCCTAGCCTAGCTTATCCTAACCTACTCTCGCCTAGCCTTGCCTACATTATGCTAGCCTACTCTATCCTAGCCTAGTTTATCTTTATATTTCCCTCTCCTCTTCTACTCCAACCTGCTCTAGCATAGCCTATCCTACTCTATCATATTCTAGCTTAGCTTAGCCTACTCTAGCCTAGCTTACCTTAGCCTACTCTATCCTAAATTATCCTAGCCTAGCCTATCCTAGCCTAGACTATCCTTAGCCAACTCTAGCGTACTTGCCTACTCTATCCTAATGAACTCTAGCCTACTAGGCTACTCTACCCTACTATAGCCTAGCCTACTTTAGCCCATCTCATTATACTCTAACCTACTCTATCCTACCTCACCCTACTCTATCCTACTCTAGGCTAGCATATTCTAACATAACCTACTCTATCCTAACCTACCTTAGCCTATTCTACTCTAGCCTAGTGTAGCCTACTTTAGCCTACCGTAGCCTACCTTACCTTAGCCTGCTTTATCCTATCTTATCCCAACCTATCCTATCTTTATAGTTTCTTATCCTATTCTACTCTAACCTACTCTAGCCTAGCCTACTCTAGCCTAGCCTATCCTATCTTTATAGTTTCTTATCCTATTCTACTCTAACCTACTCTAGCCTAGCCTACTCTAGCTTAGCCTATTATAATCTAACCTACTCGAGCCTAGCCTAGCCTACATAGCCTACTCTACTCTAGCCCACTAGGCTACTCTATCCTAACCTATGCTAGCCTACTCTACCCTATCATATCCTAGTATAGCATATCCTAACCTAATCCACTCTAGCCTTCCCTAGCCTACCCTAGCCTACTCTATTCTACACTATATAAACCTAGCCTAGCCTATCCTAGCCTATCCCATCCTAGGCTACCCTGCTCTAGCCTAATCTACTCTAACCTCGCTTAACATATGCTACTCTAGCCTCTCGTACTCTACAATAACCTAGTCTACCCTACTCTAGCATAGCCTACTTTATTCTAACCTAGCCTAGAATACTCTACTCTACTCTAGCCTAGCCTAACCTATCCTATCCTATTCTACTCTAACCTACTCTACTCTACTGTGGCCTATTAGGCTACTCTAACCTAGCCAAGCCTACTTTAGCCTACTTTAGCCTACCCTAGCCTAGCATACGTTAACCTACTATATTATATCCTATCCTACTCTAGCATACCCTAGCCTACTCTATCCTATCCTAAGCTAGCCTATCCATGGCTTACTGTAGCCTAGCTTATCTACTCTAACCTACTCTGGCCTAGCCTAGTCTAGTTTATCCTATTCTACTCTAACTTAATCTAGTCTATCCCACTCTACTCTACTCTAGCCTAGCTTAGCTTACACTAGCCTAGACTACTTTAGCCTACCCTACGTTAGCCTACCCTATCCTAGCCTAACCTACCCTAACCTAGTCTAGCCTATCCTAGTCTACTCTACTCTAGCCTTGCTTATCCTATTGTAGTCTAAACTAGCCTAGCCTAGCCTATCCTATCCTATGCTATCCTATCCTAGACTAACCTACTCTAGCCTAACATACTCTACTCTACTCTACTATAGCCTAGCCTAGCCTACTCTAGCGTAGTCTACTCTACTGTAGAGTAGCCTAAGCTACTCTAGCATAACCTAGCTTACTCTAGCCTACTCTAGCCATACTCTAACCTAGCATAGCCTACTCTAGCCTCATCTAGCTTACTTTAGCCTACTCTACTCTACTCTACTCGACTCTAGCTTAGTTTACTCTACTCTACTCTACTCTACTCTAGCCTACTCTAGCCTACTTTACTCTAACCTAGCCGACCTTACTGTCGCTTATCATAACCTACTCTAGCCTATCTTAGCCTACTTTATCCTAGCTTACTCTACTCTACCTTAGCCTACTCTACTGTAGCCTAGCCTACTCTAGCCTACTCTAGCCTTAATCTAAGCTAGCCTAGCCTAGCCTACTCTACGCTAGACTAGTCTACTCTAGCCAACTCTACTCTACTCTACTATAGCCTAGCCTAATCTACTCTACCTTAGCCTACTCTAGGATATTGTACGCTAGCCTAGCCTACTCTATCCTACTCTAGCATAGTCTAGCCTACTCTAGCCTACATTGCTCTATCCTATCCTAGCTTACTCTATCCCAACCTAGCCTACTCTACCCTAGCTTATCTGAGCTTACTCAAGCCTAACGTACTCTAGCCTACCCTATTCTAGTATAACCTACTCTAGCCTAGCCTAGCTTAGCCTACACTACTCTCCCCTATTAGGAAACTCTAGCCTATCTTAGCCTACTTTAGCCTAGCCTACCCTAACCTAGCCTAGCTTACTCTATCCTATCCTACCCTACCCTAGACTACTCTAGCCTACTCTAGCCTAGCCTATCATATCCTATTCTACTCTACTCTAGACTACCTACTCTACTTTACTCTAGCCTAACCTAGCCTATCATATCTTATCATATCCTAGCCTACAATACTCTAACCTAGCCTACTCTACTCTACTCTAGCCTAGCCTAGCCTACTCTAGCCTACTCTAGCCTAGCCTAACCTAGGCTACTCTAGCCTAGCCTGGCCTACTCTACTCTACTCTAGCATAGGCTAGCCTATCCTACTCTAACCTAGCCTACTCTACTCTAGCCTAGCCTATCCTACTCTACCCTAGCCTACTCTACTCTACTCTAGCCTAGCCTGGCCTACTCTCTACTCTAATCTAGCCTAGACTAACCTATTATACTCTATCCTAACATACTCTAGCATATTACTCTACTCTACTCTACTCTACTCTATCTTAGCCTACTCTACTCTATCCTACTCCAGCCTAACCTACTCTACTCTAGCCTACTCTAGCCTAGCCTAGCCTACTCTACTCTAGCTTACTTTAGCCTACCTACTCTAGCCTAACCTAGCCTACTCTAGCCTAGCCTAGCCTACTCTAGCCTACTCTAGCCTAGCCTAGCCTACTCTACTCTAGCTTACTTTAGCCTACCCTACTCTAGCCTAACCTAGCCTACTCTAGCCTAGCCTAGCCTACTCTAGCCTAGCCTAGCCTACTCTACTCTAACCTATCCTATCCTAGCCTACTTTATTCTAACCTATCCTAGCCTAGCTTACTCTACTCTAGCCTAACCTAGCTTACTCAAGCCTAGCCTAGCCTACTCTACCCTAGCTTAGCTTAGCCTACTCTAGTCTAATCTACTCTAGCCTAGCCTAACCTAGCCTAGCCTAGCCTAATCTACTTTAGACTAGCCTAGCCTAGTCTACTCTACACTAGCCTAGCCTACTCTACCCTAGCCTAGTATAGCCTAGCCTAGCCCAACCAAGCCTAGCCTACTATAGCCTAGCCTACTATAGCCTAGCCTAGCCTAGTCTAGC
This sequence comes from Pinus taeda, assembly GCA_000404065.3. NCBI lineage: Eukaryota > Viridiplantae > Streptophyta > Pinopsida > Pinales > Pinaceae > Pinus > Pinus taeda. Next base: position 39,455 of record APFE030577524.1, on the reverse strand, counting down.
CTGGCATACTTTGTTATTGCCTAGTCTAACCTAGTCTACTCTAGCCTAGCCTAGCCTACTCTAGCTTAGCTAGCCCACTCTACTCTAGCCTAGCCTACTCTAGCCTATCTTATTCTACTATAGCCTATAGTATTCTACTCTAACCTACCCTACCCTAACCTAACCTACTCTAGCCTATCCTACTCTATCATAGCCTTATCTAACCTAGTCTACTCTAGCCTATTCTATCCTAAGCTAGCTAGCCTAGCCTACTATAGTCTAATAAATTTATAAGTGTGTATCTATATACATATTGTAGGTGAGACAATTAATAAAAGGTGTATTCCAAATCAGCCTTAAAAAACATTTACATACAATTTTATTTTATACTATGTATTTGAATATAAAAGTATTGTCATTTTATATTATATAATTCAATCATTTTTTCATCATACATTATCTTATTTTAATTAAACCCTATATAAGTTTATAGAAATTTTATGTATATAAATGTTGTTGTAGTTGACATTTACATTCAAAATTAATTTTATCAGGTACATTTATATATTTTAAAACATTATAACTTTATATTAAATAAATTTAAACATTTTTCCTTATATTAATTAAATTAAACAAATACATCA
>APFE030577524.1:0-29917 GCA_000404065.3 Pinus taeda | reverse complement strand
AATTTATAAAACATTAATTAACAATATATTTCTAAGATGTAAAAGCTCAACAATCATTTGCATAAATTAGATTCAAACAAACCAGAAATTAGAAATTAGATTTAATTACAGGTGAGTAAATAAAGCTAAACTAGGAAAGAATTACAGGGAAACTTGAGAAAAGGAAGTTAAACTCACTGGAAGAATTACAGGGAAACTTGAGAAAAGGAAGTTAAACTCACTGGAAGCATAAACGTACATGCACATGAAATTAGAACAATTAATGAAGAAACTACGATGATTTAAGAAGCACGACATGTATGGACAATTAATGAAGAAACTATGATGATTTAAGAAGCACTACATATATGGAAGGAATAATCTGATCAATATTGATGGGATGAGTAGGAACTACAATAATGAAGAGAGAAATTAGAAATTAAGTAATGAACGGAGAAATTAAGCAAAGAATGAACGGATGGATAATTTGAACCCTAACAATCTGAAGGATTGATAATTCATAAAAAATACTTTTGAAAATTAACAAAAAAAAAAAGGTTACAAGAAGACTTGATTTCCAAACTTATAGGGCTGGAGAAATTAATAGAAAGAAGATTGAGAAGAAAATAAATTAAAAAAAGATTAGAAAGAAAAAAATGAATAAAAAGAATATTAAAAAGAAAACTATAATAAAAGGATTAGGGTTTGCTTTGAAAGAAAATATAAGAGGAAAGGGAGTGAACATTGAATAAAGCCTAATCGCAACAAAATAATGGAACTTATCCATTCAATTAATATTAATAAAAAATTAAATAATAAAAAACTATTTAAATTATAATAATAAAATAGTTAGAAGAAAACGTAATATACAAATTTAGAAGATATTAATGAACAACATATTTGAAGATGTAAAAGCTCAGGTCAATGTCCTGGAAGCCATTTAATATAAAACCGCATTGTTAGAGAAAATTATAAGAGAAGGGAAGCCGTGAAAAATGGATTCCGGGGCCAGGGTTAAGTCAACTGATTTTTTTAACTCACATCAAGCTGCACCGAATTTAAATAAAGCTAAATTATAAAGGAATTGGATACAAACTATGCTACACCATCAAAGAAAATTGAACCCGTGGAGAAACAAAATATTGAACACATTGGAATGTTTAAACGTACATGCAAATGAAAATAAGACAATTTCAATTAATGGGGAAGTTATAATGTAATGATTTAATAAGCGCTGCATGCGTGGATGTAACAATATTAATAGAATGGGAAGGAAATTCAATTATGAGGGGAGAAACTAAGAAAAGAACGGAGAGATGGAATAATTTAATAACCAATAGAAAGTACTTTCAGAAAGTCAATTATTGGCTGGATAATTTAATAACCAATAGAAAAATATTTTCAGAAAATCAATTATTGACTGGATTGATAACTAATAGAAAATAATTTCAAAAAATTAAGAGAAAGAAAAATCACAGGTTTCAGAGAGGAAATGTACCTATAATTGGAGCCTATCGATTTCAGAGACTAGAGGAAATGTACCTGTAATTGGAGCCCCGCAAGTTCCTATCCATTATAACAAGTTCCTATCCATGTATTTCAGAAACTAAATGAAACTAAACAACACAGGAATTACTTGAAACTAAATGAAACTAAGCTACAAAATAATTAAAAGAATATACCCTGTTCCTTGTGTAGTTTGACCCGAGGAAACCATAGGGCACAAGAAATGAATGGGATCGCTGAATAGAGGAATTGAGGAGGAGAATAACCCACCATTCAAGAATTTTCAAGGAAATACGTTGCAATGGGTGAAATTAAGTAAAAAAAACTATCGCGTCTATCAGAGAGAAACAGAGCACAAACTAATCAATATAATATGTACCTGAAATTTAAAGCTAAGAAGTTGTTTGCGCAGTAGTGGATCATCCAATTGCCTCCTTATATAACATGACTGACTTTGCACAGACTCCCTCGTATGACAGACATGGCACAGTCACACGCGCAAGCACACAGACTGAGATGCCCAAGCACATATACATAAACATACCAGACTAGACCATGGGACCAGACAAAAGGTACATGACAAGGAGGAAGTAAATGAGAAATTTGAGGAAGTAAATGAGATATATATAGGGTTTCTCTCAACGGATATATTAGCCTCCTTTTCTGGATAACGGTTTCAAAGACAAATCCGTGTCCCTTCCACAAATGGGAGAGAATTTAAAATTGATCTACCCCACCGTCCTTGAAAAAAGCAAGCATAAAACGTTCATGTTTTTCTTCCCTTTAATTTCCATTCAGGCTTTCCGTTTCTCGCTTTGTTTTAATCACTGCTTTTTATGATCTTTGATTTAACGTTACTTTTCTAAAATTAAAACCAACGGAGGCCAAATTTTTAAGAAATTAGAAATGGAATTGTCATATGACCTGGGCAGAATCTAATGATGGACCAACTGGGGCCAATTTTTTAAATTTTAAGAAATTAGAAAATGAATTGTGAGGACTGATACAGCGTTAGCTATCCTACCGTTTCTTTAAACGGATTATATCGACCTACTCTCTTCCAATAATTGTTTCACGAAAAAATCCTCTTATTTTCTTCCGCAGATGAGTGAAACAAACTTTAAAAATTAATTAACACTCATCTATTAGCTGTGTTGTTCATTATTTTTTATTACTTGTTTTTGAATAATAAATTGTATTATATAGATATCCCCGAAATTGTGTTGACAAATGTATATAGGGTTTTCTTCAAACTGATTATATTGGCCTCTCTTATGAAACACATGTTTCTTTTATTTAATTTGAACAAATTGTTTCATAAACTATATATAGACTCTTTTGAATTTTTTTTATGAAAAAGGCTTGATAAGAAAGATGATTAGGGTAAGCAGATTATGCATCACTACAAATGTTTTTTTATTTTTATTTTTTGTTATAGGCTTTTCAACTAAATGAGCATAAGCGAAACAAGTAATTGTTACCTGATTGATAATTTAATCCAAGTGGGTTCTATTTTCAAATCTAACAAATCTGATGCTAAATAATAATCTTGGTGTCATAAATCTACTACTCATCTAAAATAAGGCTATGAGATATATGAATAGTTAGAATAGATCACTCAATGGGTATCTTGACAAATGGATATTGTATGAGAAATCATTTAAATGGATGATTTTCTTAAGTGCTATAAAAAAAATCCATGCAATTTCCTTTTATATAGATATGAATCAAGAAGAGGTAAAGGATTCATGGAATTTAAATGCTAATCATTTTGAATTTTCATTTAATGAGGAGAGCAAGGTTGTGAAGGAACCCTTCAAACCTAAGGGTGTAATGAATATACTATAGGATGTAATAATTTTTTGAATTCGTGATCCTAAATATTAATATGAAGGTGTATCCATGGAAGAAACACCTCAACCTATGAAGAAAGTCAAGTGAATAACAATCAAGGCAATATTGTTCATGTCTTTGAAAATAAATCCACCATGTGCATAGTATATGTGCATAGTATGAGTATCGATGGAAGGCATCTAGAAAGTTTTTCTTCAAATCCATGAAGAATACATTAGATATTTTTAAAGTCTAGAGGAGTGAGTACATAAGGAAGATTTAAAGATTTTAATGATATAGAAGTTGATAGTGAAGAGAATTAATATGAGGAAGGGTATGCCATTAATTTTTGTAGTGTTGTTATTTGATTTGATATTGTATATAATATAAAATTATTATATTCATAGGGGTATTTGATAAAGTATAATATTACTTATTAAACTAGTTCAACAATGCAATAATGGTTTCAATGTTATAGGTGGCTTATTATGGGCCTACAAAGCTTTTACCTTATTATAAAATCACAGAGGGAAATTTTGTCCATTCTATCTTGAGGAGGTGCCGGATCCAAAAGGAGATAAAAGTGACATGATTATCTAACTTAATTGATAATAGCTTGCACCACTAGTAATGATATGGTTTCTTAGTTAAATATTGCTTAATTTATAAATTGTGGGCATCTCTCTTATTGTCAAAATTAATTTCTAATTTTAAGATTGTATTTATAAGGATGACCCAAATTGAATATGCACAATTTTTTCATAATGTTAGATCATAATATTTTGTATTATTATTCAGGACTATGGATAAATAACATATTATGATTCTTGAATTCCTATTTCTGTTCACCAAGCAATATTAATATTAATGTTGTTGTGTCAATGTGGAGAAATTATCAACCCATCCAAGAAGCTCCATAATTGATTACATTTGCATTTTGAATTCCCTTAATATAGTATTCATTATACAAGTTAAGTTAACTATCTAGTTATTATAACTATAAGCTCCATTCAATTGCCAAATGAAACGTAATCCTAGATTTTAAAATAGTTATGTTTCTTTCATTGTTAGGTTATGCATAAGCATGTAATAGAGCTATAATATCTTGATATCATGGCTTGAATTCTTGTTAAAACCAATAACTTATGGTTTTGGCATATGTATGATTTTAGTTTGAGTAAAAAATTGAAGCCTACTTGCACGAATTGAAATTACAAGATTTTTCCCATTAGTGCAAGAAGTTGAAGATTATGGTTCTCTCAACAATCCCAAAAAGGAATTTTGTCCCCAAGAAAAAACAGTGATATGAAAACCCATTAAGGAGTGTCATTTCAAATTCTTCTGATTCAAAAACATGCATGTAAAATTGAAATGTTGGTTGAAACCTTGGCTTCATTAAGTGTTGATGATCACTAGAGGTAGAAAGCCTTATGATCCTTGTTTGAAGATTACTTGTGTTATAGCTTATAGCTACACCCTTATTCTTAATACAAAAATATAATGTGATCTTACATGTCACGAGTATCACAATGAGAACAAGTCCACATTTACAAAGTCATTAGTAATCTCATAGTTGAGTTAAAAGAAAGGGTACAATGCAAAATACATTGAATATAGAAATAAAATTTATTTCCAATGGTGAAAACCTTATCCATTTATACTCTTAGAAAAGAAACTACCTTCTTTTACACTCTTAGCATCAAACAAATTAAACCAAGGTGAAATCATAGCGCAACTGAGAAACATAGAAAGAGAAGAAAGAGTGCACATAAAAAGAAGGTATTCAATAAATTTTTTATGATGTAAGCCCTATCACCTCCCTTCACTTGTTTTAATAGCATTTATTCACATTGTTGAAATATATTCTCCTTAAGAAAAGTCCAAAATACCCCATCATAATCCTAGGTTTTGGAACAAGGATTTATCTAAATCACAAAGCTTTCCCATGGGAGATATTCTTTCTTGTTAGGTAGGTGGGATTACACACAGTTTTTTAACTAATCACCTTAACATCAAGGATTGCCTTAAAAGTACACCCAATAAACATCTATTTAGAATCCCTATGGGATGGGGGAGAAAATATAATCATAAAGGTAGGTATGTAATTGCATTTTGCAAATTCGATATGTTAATGTGATGTATGTGTCACAATCATAAATCCTTATTTAAAAAGGGACTAATATCCTCCCATGATGTATAATTTTTCCAATCACTCTCTATCAACGATCTGGTATCATCTCACTTATAACTCTCTCATGTCATGGAAAATTCTCACAATTAATTACATGAAACTTATCAACCACAATTAACAAATTGGTAAGGAACTTTATATGTGCACTCAAGCAATGTGATGGAAACATGTCAGCAATATGCAATCCACACTAACAATAACTTTAACACCATGCTCACGTGAACAAACTATATTATTATTCAGTATCAATTGTGTGGCTTTTTATATAACACCTTCATGCCAACATGACCTAAAAAGCATGGCCAATAGAATTTTGTCTCTTAGCTTCAATTGGTGGGTAATTAAAGCAAGGAATGAGGAAGTGGGGATAGAATAAAGGGTATTCATAGTTGTTAGCCCTTCACTTCATCAATTATTTTTCCTATCCTATTGAAACTTTTGATACAATTTTCTCAAAAACTTCGCTCTCATATAGAAAAGTTATGTTTCCTTTGGTTATTAAGTTTACTTTTATATTTTATTCTTTTGTGTGCACATGACTATATTATATTATTAAATTGGAGGATTTGAATTGCATAGGGAGGTTGAGATCCCAAAAAAAAATAATAGGATTTAAGGATAACACTGATCAATCAAAGAAGTGATTAGGATTTCAATTAGATTTTCCTCCAATCATACATAGGAGGATAGGTTGATATACTAGAGAACTTATATTTTCTTCAATGTTATTATTTATCTAATACTACCAACACCTGATGTTGAAGTAGGATAAATCCTATTGTGCTATTATTATGATAGGTTTTCAATAAGAGAATAAGATAATTTTTTTTCATCCTTGATTAGGTCCCACTCAACAAGAGATCTCAGAACACGTATATGCATCTCATTCTTATATTTCAATTCTATTTCATTGTTGATTATATACTTTTATGGTAAGACTATTAATTCCTATAGTACACTAAGATAACTAGTTAATAAATGTTATTTCTAGAATTTATATATTTTGTTTCATGTCTTTGAATAAAACTTATGTGATTAATACTTCCTCCATTTAATTTCTACGATTTAGTTTATAATCCTCAGTACTTGAAGCATGTTCGATAAGAAATATTATATTTCTAAAAGATATAAGGATTGGAAATCTAATAGCATCCTTTAGTATCTTAGTCCTAACAACGCATTAGCCTGCATTAGCCTCTTCCTTTGGGAAATTTTAGGGACTAATATTTGCAGGTTGGCTAATTTTTCATTCTTTCCTAAAAAACATTGGCTAATTTCCAATTTTTCTAGAAAGGATTCGCCCAAATTTTAGAGTACAAAATTATTTTACCATCAAAATGGCTAAAATTGTATATACACTAATATAAATTAAAATTAGAAATAAAATAGTTTTCTAAAATTTTTGTCAAACATCTTACAATTTACATGTTAGGTACTAGTAACATTCGCAAAGATTTCTAAAATTTAAGATAAAGTTTCGTCCTTAAAATTTTCCCTACCTATTTCTTTATTCCTTCATAAATGAATTGATATATTTATCCATCCTTGTAAATTGTGAAGGGAGTTACAATGAATATCACAAGATTTATGGTATGAAGCATAGAGAAATGACTTGTTAAACTCCAACATTCCACCTATGCAATTATTTAGAATTCTATTTAATTTCAAATTAAGATCTTTGTAGTTGCATAGGTAATCTTTGTAGTTGCATAGATAGTGAATCACACCTCATAAGTATCCACAAAACATAGGTTGAAATTTAAAGTGAGCTAAGATATTCAATATTCATTGTTGCATTATTATACATTTTAAAATCTATTAAAAAACAAAATATCATTTCATAACTAGTTTGCATGAATCAACCTAGAGACACATATGGTATATTTTTACCAAAAACATCATTTTTTTGGATAGTTCAAGTACATACAAGTGATCACATACAACAGAAATAGGACTATCAAGAAAGCATCCAAAATATTCTTGAATACATTTCTAGTTGACCTAAAGATGGAATTGGAAATTTTATTAATCCTTTATTTAATCTTGTGAATATTCTTGCTAATAGAAAAAGTTAAACGTAGTGAAGGATATAAATATCAAACAAACATGGATAACTAAGAAGAATAAGAATTTGAAATATTTGAGTTCTCTATTTCAAAAATCAATTAAGAATGAAGATGAATAATATCAATCCTATTATTCTTCATTTCCACGGCCTTATTATATAATACCATCACATCTTTCTCTTCACATTTGATGTTATCTATGGGACATATGTCCATGATTTAGATGCTAAAAGACTCAAAATTTACCCTTCTACCTTAAAATATTGATATTTTAGTTGCTTCATGAGTTTGGAAGGAAATAACATTATAAGTTTGGAGCAACTGATGTTGGATTTTAAGCACAACAAGAAGGTCTAGTTGTGTAAAAAATAACTATACTAGCAATTACAAGTCAACCGGAGAAGAGAGATTGAAATAGAACTCGAATAGACTAAGAGATCAAAATACCAATTTTAATTCTTTATCAAGATACTAAATAATTTCTTGAATTGATTACAAATGAATAAAATTAGTAGAAAATAAACTCTCCTTCTACATGCAAAACTAGTAGAAAATAAAATATCCCTTACTTCTAATCAACTAGCCAAAAATGGAGTTATATGGCCTAAAATTGAGTGAGGTTCAATAGTTAGGATCAATGACAGAGTTTGATAAGGATAGGGTGAGTGATAAATAAGTAAGAATTGCAATAATAACAGACACATGCAACTCTTAACACAAGAAATTAAGAAAGACCTCAAGGATAGGACTAAATGTCAAAGGATAAGGTTTCCTAGGATAAAGTGTTTTGAGGATAATGTTTTGGTTAAGGTATTTCACCATGAATAGGAAGGACATTTTCACTTATGGATAAGTATTCTAGATATAATTAAGTATGCATTAATGGATAAAATATATCCATGTTATCACCTAGTCACTCCCATATATCATCCTACACAGCATCCCTTACTAAAAATAGACATATTATAAATACTAAATGTTAAAAATAATAGGACCGCCTAAAGGGTAGGAAATGTGGGGTAGGTACGGTAGGTAATTTTCATCTACACCAAAACCCCTTTGAACCATAACTATTATGTGCTAAATAAATGAGTCTCAATAATTTATAGCCATGTTAGGTACTTAAATACAAAACAACTATATTAGCCCTAACAATCTATAGCCATCTTAGGCACTCATGCAAGAAATAACTTATGCAAAAAACTACTTTTTAAAACATCAGGTAAATTGGGGAAATAATGGCAATAAAAATTCCTTCCCCCAAAAATAGAAGAAGCATACTATGTGTTAGAGTCCTATAGTGATATGATTCATAATTTTTGAATTGGATGAGATTAAGTCTTGTAATATTGTACATACCTTGCTTTCTACAAATTTTTTCCATATTAAAATTAAAAAATTGTAAAGAGGGCATGTCCTAAAAGAAATATAAAAAAAAATGAAAAAATATGAACCCCAAACAAAAACAAATCATGAAAGTGTGCAAGTCCAAGTGCAAGTGCCACTACTCTTTACTTTACTATTTAGAATAATGGTTGTGTGCATGTTGTCAAACATGCCACAACCCATGATAGTCAAATTGTTTAATCTTGACTATTTCAAATTGGGCGATGTTGGATTGGAAGGAAAAGAGCACAATACTGTTGTGTATATCAAATTTATTATTGTTGAATGTATGAGGTGAAGCTATGGTGAACGATTTGTCGGTCAAGTTAGGGACTTTGTACCAATATAAGTCTTTGGTGAACAAATTGTTCCTACAAAAAAATATGTATAACCTAAGGATGAAGGATGGAGACTCAGTTACAGAGCATCTAAATGCATTTAATAATGTGGTAAGAAAGATGTTATTTGTTGATATAAAAATTTCAGATAAAGATAAGTGCATAAGTTTGTTATGTTCTCTACCAGATTTGTGGGATAGTTTGGTTGTTGCAATAGGTAGCAATACAATTACCTAGAATTTGGATGGAATAGTGTTATCCTTGATGTCAGAGGAGATAAGATGGAAAAATATGGAGAGCTAGAATGGAGATTCCTTGTTTGTATGAACACAGTGCTTGAGCAGAAAAAAATAAGTCCTTCATTGCTAGATCTAAATCTAGAGGGATATCTAAATCTCTAGGAAAACCTGTAAATGTATGTTAGAAATATGGAAAGGAAGGGCACTACAAAAAATACTATAGATCTAAAGCCGCTGTGAAATTGAAGGGATAAGATGATGCTCCTTTTATAGAGGTGAATGCCACCTCAGATGAAGGTGGGGAGGTGTAATTGTATTCTTCTTCAAGTACACATGTAGATCATGAGGCATGGTTGATTGAATAAGGTTTATCTTTTCACTTCATTCCCCACATCGAGTGGTTCTATGAGTATGAAAAATATAATGGTCACGATGTCTTCTTAGGGGATGATAGGGAGGCTAGAATCATCAAACATAGAAAAGTAATGGTGAAGTTGAGTGGTGGAAGGGTTAGAACACTTCTTAGTGTTCTATATATTCATGCATTGGCTAGAAATTTAAATTTTGTAAGTAATATGGATGATGTAGGTGTAAAAATAGTGTTCGAGAAAGATACTTGCAAGATGATTCGATGAGCACTGGTATTGATGCGAGGATTTCATATTAGGACTATGTACAAGCTTCTCAGTAGCACTATTATTGATGAGTGTAAAAATTTTGTGGTTCTTGAAAGTGGAGCATAAAACCTAGTGGTCTCTGAAGAAAATATCATGTTAAGGAATCAAAGGATTAGAGATATTGGAGAGAAGGGCCTTTAAATACTATATGGTAATGGTGTGGTAGAAGGTATGTATAATTTCTATGTAGATTTTTATTTCTATGAAAATTGTGTATATGGGAAAAAAATTAGATGAGTTTCCCCACTGGTACTAAGTGCGCGAAAGGGATATTAGATCTTGTGCATAGTGATGTGTTTGGACCTATGTCAGTTCCATCACTAGGTTAGTCTATGTACTATGTCTCCTTTATAGATGACCTCTCAAGGAATACATGGATATATGTCCATAGGAATAAATCTGATGTCTTTGATAGGTTTTAAGAGTTTAAAGCTTCGGTGGAAAATCAGACAGAGAAGAAGATGAAGGTGTTGAGGACAGATAATGGTGGAGAGTTTTGTAAGAAGGAACTTGAAGAGTTCTGTAATAAGCGTGGTATAGTACGACAGAAGACTACTCCATACAAACCTCAAAAAAATGGAATTGCAAAAAGAATGAATATGATGTTGATGGAATAGGAAAGAAGAATGCTCAGTGGTGTCAGATTAGGACAATACTCATGGTTAGAAGTAGTCGAGACTACATGTTACCTGGTTAACGAATCACCTTCATCAGCGTTGGAGGATAAGACTTCACATGAGGTATGCACTAGTGAGAAACCCTCTCTTTCACATATGAGATTATTTTTTTCTAATGCATATGTACATGTTCCAAAGGAGAAAAGAACCAATTTGGATAGTAAATCTGAAAAGTGCATATGTTTTAGGTATAAGGACGGTTTAAAAGGTTATGAGTTTTTGAATCTATAAACAAGGAAGGTTGAGTATAGCCAAGATGTGGTGTTTAGAGAGGTGAAATATGTTATTAGAAATGCAGTCCTACCAAAGGAACCTTAGAAAATGGAATTTTAGCTAAAGGAGGAAGAATCATACTCTACAATAGAATAAGAATCACAAGAGGAAGAGCCACAAACTCTAGCTTTGATAAGAACAACTCGAGAGTGAAGGCGGCTAGAAAGGTACAATCCATATTCTTTTTGTTCAATTTTATTTTTATCTATTACTAATGATGATCCCTGAACTATCCGAGAGGCAGTAGATTGATAGGATGGAAAACTTTGGAAATAACCCATGGTTGATGAAATGGCATATTTGGACAAAAATGAGGCTTGGGATTTAGTGAAGTTGCCAGCTGGAAGGAAACCCATTGGAAGCAAATGGGTAAGAAGAAGATGAATGTAGAAAGCAAGGTGGAGAAATACAAAGCTCACTTGCTAGAAAAAGGTTATTCCCATGTACCAAGAATTGATTTTGGTGATATTTTTATGATGTTGCCAAGTTAGCTTCTATTAGATTACTTTTATCTATTGTTGCTGCTTTAATTTTCTGGTAGAACAGACGGATGTGAAGACAACATATCTTCACAGGGATATAGAAGAAGAGGTCTACATGAAACAACCTGAAGTCTTTGCAGTGAAGGGTAAGAAACAACTAGTATGTAGGTTAAAAAAGTCTTTGTATGGGTTAAAATAGTCACCAAGGATGCGGTATCAGAAATTTGATACATATATACAGGGACTTGGCTTCACTAGAAGTAAGGCAGATCATTATGTGTATTTTAAATTTATTCGTGACTGTGTTATTTATTGGGTCTTGTATGTGGATGATATGTTTCTAATCGTAAATGACAAAGAAATTATCTAGGATTTGAAGATCTGATATTCCTCGAAATTCGACATGAATGATCTTGGTGCTACAAAATATATTTGGGCATGGAAATTAAATATGATGGGCAAAGAGGATGTTTTGGTTGAAGTGAAAGAAGTATGTTGAGGCAATACTGTGGAGGTTTCATATGGAGGATAGTAAACCAATGAAGGTTCATATTCTTGTAGGTGTAAAGTTATCTGTTGAATAGTGTCCCAAGACACAAGAAGAGGAAGATGACATGTCCCATGTTCAATAGCAAGTGCAGTCAATAGCCTGATGTATGCAATGGTGTGTGCTTGAATAGACATTACACATGAAATGGGAGTATTTGGAAGGTTTATGTAAAACTAGAGAACAAGCATTGGACAACAGTGGAGTGGGTTTTCAGATATTTGTGTGGCACTATTGATTATGGTTCGTGGTACCAAGTTAGACCAGGATTTGACAAAATTTTGGACATCCATGGCTTCGTTGATGCAGACTGGGCTGGAGATTTGGATCAAAGAATATCTACAAGTGGCTATGTATTTAAACTATTTGGAGAAGCAGTCAGTTGGATGAGCAAGATACATTCTATAGTGGCAGTTTCAACTATAGAGAAAAATACATGGCAACCACTAATGCAACAAAGGAAGCAGTTTGGTTGCAGAGATTATGTTCAAGTATGGAGTTAGTAAAACAAGCTATAAGGATAAACTATGACAACCAAAGTACAATTTTCTTGTCAATGAAACCTGCTTATCATTTAAATCTAAAGCACATTGATGTTTAGTATCACTTTGTCGGGGATAAGTTTGACGAGAAAAGGGTGTTGCTAGTAAAGGTGGATACTTTTAATAATTTTGTAGATGTAATGATGAAGTCTATGAGTAATGAGAATTTTTCTTGGTGCAGAGAAACAATGGGCATTCCAAGGTTGGACCAATGACTAATCTCTCCGATGGCCCCCTATGAGGAAAAGGAAACAACAAGTGGGAGAAATTTGGGTGTGTGTTATATTCTTTCCACAACTAATCTCACATGTGGAGGGTCCACAAGAGGGGTGATATCCCCTCATGTTAATTGCATCAGGTGTAGTAGGGGGGTCCTAGAGGAGGTGGTATCCCCACTTATCAAGGGCTTTATAGGGGGAAATAGCCCCCATACACGTGGTCCAGAGAAGTGCCCTAAGAATTTTTTTCCTATATATATACAAACCCAAAGGTGGGGGATAGACTCAAACATGGTGGGTGAACCTACCCATGGTTTGGTTAATTGGTTTTTCACATGGTTTTGGGCATGCTGGTTTTCTACCCAAAGTATTTGGTAGATCTGGTCAAGGGAACTATGGTTATTTTCTAATTGAGGGTTAATGGATTGGGGTTTATGAATGCTTGGACATGTATATATATGTATTGTAACATTGAAAGGAACATAATGAAAAAATAAATCTTGTAGTCCCAGTTTTGTGATTAGTTTTGGAATTTGTTTCAAATGAGCCATCTTAGTATTTTCACTATAGTTATTTTCTAGGGTGTTTCAAATAGTGAAACTTGATGAGAATTGAGACGACATATCAAGGTATGTTAGGTAAAAATTTAAAAATTATTTTTAAGGAATTGTACACGTGGTAAACTATATAAGTTTTCTCTTCAGAAGAGGCCTAAAATCCAAAATTTTAAAGAAAGTTACCATAACTTTCACTTGGCACATAAAATTATGCTTGGACCAATGGAATTGTAGAGAAAATATATTTGTCTATTATAGACCAAATTTTTAGTTTCATAAGGGTTCAAATCTTAGATATATATCAAGAAAAGGGTCAACCACTTAAATATTCTCCAAATTAAGCTTTTAAAGTTACATAACTTATAGGTATCATAAATTTTGATTAGAATAACCATTTTTATTTAGTGACTAAAAGTTGCAATAAAGAGGATTACTGTAATTTTTCATTCAGAGAGAGCTATTACACCAATTAAACCTCCTAATGGCTCATGCATGACACATGAAGAAATAGAAGATATATATTATCAAGTAACCATGTTGGAAGATCAATTGTCACAAATTCAAGAATTAGAAAAGAATACAAAACCAAATATGGGGGAAATAGGTGAATAAATACAAAATATTCAAGGAAGAAATAGAAAAATCAATGAATTAAAGTAAGGAAGAAAAAAATTACAATATTACAAAATCTTTGTAAGAGGGAAATGGAGATCCAAGGAAATCATGAAGATGAGGAGTAGTAAAGTGTTGATACTCAATCACATATTGGGATTATTCTATTACAATTGGAGAGCATAAATATTTAATCGTAGAACCATAATGATGTTTTTTCATTCCAAGATCCTCATTATCAAGGCTTCACTTCAATACCAAGGAAATACTACATTCTGAAGGTACATATGAGGAATTTTGATAGTAACTATAATATAATATGGATATTCCATATGGAGGAATACTTCTATCTACACCAAGTGGAAACATTACCAAGGTAAATAGTGTAGCCATGTTTTTAGAAAAATATCAACATGTATGGTATTAATGGATTTGTGAAAGAAAAAAGGAATCTATTATATCTTGGTCCATTTTTACAAAACAATGTATATCACATCATGGGGATATTATGAGAAATACAATCTTTAATAAATTAGTAAACTTTTGACAAAAATGTCTAGTTACAAAGAACATTCAATAATTCCAAAAGTTAAGTCTTAGGGTAAAAAAATTTCAGGTGATAATTTGTTAAACCTATTTATGGGAACTTTAAAGGAAATAACATAAGGTGCATCTCTTTAAAGATAAATCTATATAAAATTCTTTCAAATCTAGCAAGGAAAGTTGAAAATAAAAATATTCCAACTAGAAAATTTGTCATTAATAATTATAAAGAAAATCATGCTCTCTCACCTAAACTAACAAGGTTGAACCTTAGAAAGTGGATGAAAGAAGAGAAAAGAGACTATGTTTCAATTGTGATAGAAAGTACACCAAGGGGAATACATGCACTAAGAAGAATTTTTTCTACATAGAAAATCAAGATGAAGAAGTGGAACCATCAAAATATCTAGAGCTAGAAGAGGTTTCTCTAGCAATATCTTGTCATGAATTAACTGGCATTAATATTCAAAAACTAATCTAAGTGGATATTGGTGGCCGCTCACCTAATCCACTAGGACCCCCAAGACTATTTCCTTTAAGTTTTCTAATTTATAGAAGAATTTACTATTTTTTACAGTCTTTTGGGTCTTGAAATTTCAAACCATTTTGAGGCCCTAAAATGACATTTTTTTTTTTAAATAGGAAAACCCATATTTTTTGATAAGGGTTTATAGTTGAAAGTTGTAGTACTTGGATATATATTTTAAACGAGGTATATTAAGCACCAAACAAATATCACATGCCAGAGTTACAACCCTAGGAAGTTGATGCTCCAAATAACCTAATAGGACCCACAAACTTTTAGTGCTTCATCTTTTAGGGTTAGGATTTTGGATGTTTAGGGTTTTCAATTGTTTCTTGATGATAAAAATTCATGCAATACTCATCAAAACATAGTTTAGAAGCCATTTAGTCATCACATTTCTTCTCAAAGATAATTTATCATTGCCCGAGCTAGTTGTTTCTCTTATGTATGTACACAATTTTCAACAATTATTATTTATGAATCGAAGTTATATTTCACTGCGTCTATATGTTTTGGTTTGGATTTGTATTTCATTTCATTCCTTCATAAATGTGCATCATAAACCTTCAGGATATAAGGATATAACAAAAATAAAAAGGTAATAGTATTTATTAATTCAATTGGTACCCATAACTTTATCAATTACAAATTGAAAAAACTTAGTAATTGCTTAATATATCCAACACCAAAAATTTGAGTAATTATTTTAGATGGATGTACTATATTTATTTAGGGAATTTCCATAGTATTTAATTGAATATGGGGGAGTATATTTGGATAATCCTATGATTGAAAGCCAAATGGGTGGTGTTGATGTTGTATTAAGGGTCTAATGGTTAGAACCATTAGGAATAGTGGCCCTTAATTTCAATATATTTTCATCAATTTTTACTTTGAAAGAAAATAAATTGACCTTGGAGTCATCCAAGTGAAACCTAGTAAAGTCATAAGCTCTAATAGCATGAAAAAAATTGCTAAAATGGGGACACCAAAGTGTAATTGCACAATTTTTTTCAATAGATTTTTAAACATATATATCCTCTAATACGATGGATATCTAAAAATTTATCAATAATGGTTCAAAGGTATTTGGAGATATTCCTAAGAGTCTTCCATGTACTCAAGATCATGACCATGCTATTTATTTGAAACCTGGAAGTGCACCACCTAACATTAGGCCTTATAGTATACATATGCATAGAAGAGTGAGATTGAGTTTTTTTTCAAGAAAAGTTAAGGGATGCCATCATTGAATCTATTCAAAGTGAGTTATCTTCACCACTTGCAGTTGTTATGAAAAATCATCGTTCATGGTATATGTGTCTAGATTAGAGGCAACTCAACAAAATGACAATGTGAGACTTATTTCCTATTCGAGTCATCGATAATTCTCTTTTTTTGCTACATAATGTGAGTCATGAGATGATTGGGATGCCTAACCTATGGCTTAACTAACCATGAACCAAGGGAATCTAAGCCATCAAAATCACCTAAGGAATACACATGGTCTAGGCCACACCAATCCTTAACATGTCTCTACTTTTTCCCATGGTATTTTGAACTAGTGACCTTTTCACCATAGAGTGCCTCAGAAAAGCACCCTTTCACCATATATTATATGCCCCATGGGCAATCATTGATGAATTACATGAATTAATTTTCTTTACTAATTTGGATCTCAATTTTGGATATGATCAAATCGAAATGATGTAAGAAGAAATTCCCAAAAAAACCTTTTGAACACATGAAGGTCACTCAGAGATTTTGGTTATGGCATTTGGACTTATATATTCACCTTCAACATTCCAAATCTTGATGAATTCTATTTTCAAGCCCACCCTTACAATTTTTTTTTTTTTTTTAATCACATACTAATCTACAAAAATATCTTGGGAAGATCTTGTATAACATGCTGACATGGTATTAATACTAATGGAAAAGCAACAAATATATATAAATCCTTCCATGTATACCTTTGGGATTCAAGAATTGGAATATTTGTGTTAGGTCCATATACTACTAGTGTAACCCCTTATTATTATTATTGCAACCCCCTTATTATATTGCTGTGCTCATGTAGTCCCCATATTGTTATTATTGTGCTCCATAGAATCCCACTGTTGTTACTATTGTGCCCTTACATTATTATTGTTATGTTGACTCTAATTACATTATGACCCCTTAGACTCCTATATATAGAAAGGAGGTCTTTTCATTTGTATCATCCAAGAATTTTTCTTTTGTGTAATGTAAAAGAAGGTTGCGCCCTCAAAGAGGCTGAATTCTAAGGTGTTTATATTTCTTTTCTATCTTTTTGTGAGCTAGTTTCACAACATTTGGTATGAGAGCTTTGGATTCTAGGGTTTCGCTGCTCTAAATAGGTCATAGTGGCATTTTAAATATAACTTTTTTCTACGAAGTTTAATAAGCTAAAAAAACACCATTTGAGCCAAAATCGTTATGAACCTTGGATCCAAATTTTAGATCTTATCTCGCTATATTTTCAAAGATATTATCTAACAAAATTAGGGATTTTGCAAGCTCCATAATTCCATCTCAAACTCGCCATCGTGGAATTTTCGGTATATTTTGTCTATGAAGGTTCAGACTCAGAAATTAAACCTCATTTGAGATGGAATCATGATGAAGCTCAAACGTGAACTTTAGATCTTTTTTTGCTATATTTTTGGACATACAGTCCAAGACATTTAGGGTTTCTGTAGGCTCCCGAATTACATCCCAAACAGGTGACCTGGGGAAAATCGTCATAAATTGCTCTCTGAGCATCATATTGAAATTTCGTAAAAAACTATAGAAAGATGATGGATTGTACTTTTCTTTGTATTGTTTTCTGGTCTAAAGGTCAAAACACTAACACATGGAACTTCGTACAAATTCACTCTTCTTAAAACAGTATATAAGAAGGTCATCTTGGGAGCATAAATCTTTCTTGGAGGATCCACTTTCAATCAGACTAGTGGCATTAGAAAGAGGATGCAAAGGCCTACTGCAAGCTGTAATTTCAAACCTTGAAGATCTGGAATTACAAAGTTACAGTCTTTTCAAGATTGATCTCCTAAAATCAAGAAAAAGGCGATATGAGGAACTTTGATGGCAAGATCCATTAAATTGGATACTACAAATGGAACAATATGTTGTTCCACATGATGTACAAGTGTTACAAAAGGTACATGTTGCATCTTTATATTTATAATTGAATCAATTTTTATGGTATAAAGGGCTTTGTTCTCATAAACCACTTTTCTCTTGGTCAATTTTCATGGAGGAAATGATAGCACATTACAAGGATACAAAGAGAAACACCTTCTTTAGCCAATTGATAAATCTCAAAGAAAAGGGATCAATGGCAGGGCACATTGAGGATGTCCAAAAATTGAATATAAGGGTAAATGATATTCTAAAGAAGAAAAGTATTGATGTCTTCATAGGGAATTTAAAGGATAACATTCAACACGAGGTTCATCTCTCGGAACTTGATTCATTTGAGAAGGAATTCAAGTTGGTAAGAAGAATTGAAAATAGAATTATGGAAAAAAGGAATCCTACCACTCACAAATATAAATATGGAAGTGTTTTTTCTCCTTCCCTTCCACAACCTACAAGGTTTACATCACAACAATTGGAAGAAAAAAGAGAAAAGGAGCTTTCTTACATTGTGATAGAAAATACAGTAAAGGTCATAAACGTGCTGAGAATAAATTATTTTACATAGATTGTGAAGAGGAGGAAGAAAAGAATCAAGAAACATCAAAAGAAGAGGATATACACCAGGAACCAACCCGAGAAAAAGAAGAAATGAATCTGATCATATCTTGTAAAGCATTGGCAAGAATTACCACTCCTCAAACTCTCAATATAGAAGAACATATCAAGAAGAAAATGGTTCAAGAAGTAAAAGATCACATCGAGCATCAAGAAATGAATCTGACCATATATTATAATGCACTAGTAGGAATTGCCACTCCTCAAATTATCAAGATGGAAGGGCATATCAAGAATAAAAGGGTAATAGTGTGGATTGATTTGGGAAGTATCCATAATTTTATTCATTGTAAGATAATGAAGGAATTGAATTACTTCCCATATCTAGCACCAGGGTGTCAAGTTATGGTTCCAAATGGAAGAACCATAAATTTCTCTAGAAAGTGCCATAATATCAAGCTTCCCATGGAAAAATATGTTTTGAATAGTTCAATGCTTTCCATTCCAATGGGTGGTGTTAATGTTTTACTGGGAGTCTAATGCCTACAATATTTGGGTAAGTTTAGAAAGATAATCAGCTCTAATGGCATGATAAAGCTTGTAAAGGAAGAACAATGTGGCATAATTTCACAATTATATTCGCTAGAGATTCCCATGTCGAAATCATCTATTTCTCCAGATATCCAAAAATTCTTGGACAATAATTCCATGGTATTTGAGACTCCCAAAGGCCTCCCACCTATTTTTGATCATGATCATGCTATTCATTTTCCAAGAAATATTCCTCTAAACATCAAGCTTTATAGATATTGCTTTGTACAAAAGAGTGAAATTGAACCTATGGTTGCAGAAATGTTAGAGGTTTGTATAGTTCAACCTAGTCAAAGTTCTTTCTCTACTCCAGTGGTATTGGTACCAAAGAAGGATGGATCATGGTACATGTGTCCGGATTATAGGGATCTCAGCAAGCTTACTATTAAATATAAATTTCTCATTCCTGTCATTGATGAATTATTGGATGAATTACATGGACCAATTTACTTCAACAAGTTTGACCTTCATGTAGGATATCATCAAATCAGAATGAAGACTGAACACATTTGAAAAACAACATTTAGAACTTATGAGGGTCATTATGAATTTTTGGTCATGCCGTTTTTCCTTACGAGTGCACCTTCTACATTCAAGGGTTTGATGAATTCCATTTTCAAACCCTTCCTTAGAAAATTTGTGTTAGTATTTTTTGATAACATAGTAATCTACAACAAATCTTCGAAGGATCATGTTCAACATGTTGATATATTGCTCAGGACGAGAAACAATTATATGCAAGAACCTCCAAATGATTCTCTGGAGTACAAGAAGTTGAATACTTGGGTCATATTGTACCTTATAAAGGTGTTAAGGTAGACCCTCAACAACAACAAGTCATCAAACTATTAATGGATAACCTCACTTTCGCACATAATCAAATGAAACAAAAGGCAGATCAACATTACATCGAAAGAAGTTTTGATATAGGCGACTAAGTATTTTTACGAATACAACCATACTAAATAAATGTCCCTCAAGCAAGCTAAGAAGGATAATAAATTATCACCAAAGGACTATGGTCCTTACAAGGCACTGCAAAAGATTGGTACTATGGCATACAAATTGGAGCTTCCTTCATCTTCCCGAGGGCCCCCAATTTTCCATGTTTCATGCTTAAAGAAGTTTATAAGTGACAAGATCCTAGTTTGAACAATATTGTAAGAACTTGATTAGGAAGGAAAAATCGTATTGGTAGATGAAGAAGTCAGACAAACAAGAACTTGACAACTACAAAATCGATCAATTTCAGAGTATCTCATCAAGTGGAATAACTTACCCACTCAAGATTCCACATGGGAGGACAATAATTTTATACAGAAGCATCCATAACTACTCAGGCATTGAGGACAACACTTTTTGAAGGAGAGGAGCATGTTAGGTCATTATACTACTAGTGTAACCCCTTATTATTATTAGTACAACCCCCTTATTATATTGTTGTGCCCATGTAGTCCCCATATTGTTAGTATTGTGCACCATAGAAGCCCACTATTGTCATTTTTTTTCCCTAATATTATTATTGTTATGTCAGCTCTGATTACATTATGACCTCTTAGACTCCTATATATAGAAAGGAGGTCTTGTCATTTGTATCATCCAAGATTTTTTCATTTTTGTAATGTAAAGGAGGTTTCTCCCTCGACGAGGCTGAATTCTAAGGCATTTATATTTCTTTTCTATCTTTTTGTGAGTTGGTTTCATAACAGTTCGGGTCACTTTATATCACATGAGGGTGTAAAAATGGATCCTAACAAAATAATATCTATGAGGGAATGACAAATCCAAAAACCTTGAAGAAATTCAAAGAATTCTCCAGAGTAATAGGATATTAGTGTAAGTTTATGAAGAATTATGGTTAAATAGAAACTTATCTAACAAAATTATTGAAGAAGGAAGCATTTTCTCAGACTAAAGAAACAACCGAATCTTTTGAAAAAAATTAAATAGGCTATATGCAAAAATTTCTTCCTTACAACACCTGACTTAACAAAAACCATCATTGTTGAGTTTGATGCTTCATGCCATGGAATTGGTGTATTTTTTGTGTAAGAAAGAAGGCCCCTTTCCTTTGCAATTAATGAACTTAAAGGAAAATAAATTACTTATAATGACCTATCAAGAAGAACTTTTAGCCATCCTATAAGAAGTGAAGCAATTACGTCTATACCTAAGAGGAGGACACTTCAAAGTAATAGAAAAGCATGATAAATTTTATTAATTCTTGGAAAAAGAACTATATTCATAATAAAAACAAAATGGTTACAAATATTTTGGGTTATGGATTTAAAATTATTTACAAAAATGGAAATAAAAATATTGTGGAAAATGAACTCTCAAGGAAAGAGGAATACACAAAGGGTTTACTATGTGCCAATATAACTGGGTGGAAGAAGCAAGGATAGAATGGAAGCAGTGTGAGAATTTACATATCATTCAAAAACTCAAGGAGGAGTGATATAGTAAAAAAAAATTGTGGAAGAATGATTTATTGTGGTATTGAGATCACTTATACTAATTTAATAAGTTCCAACTTAGACAGAAGGAGGACATTCAAGGTTCTTGAAAAGATGGTAATTCACGATTTGATCGCATGCAAGGTTCACTGAATTGATCGAAGAGTTCTCAAGAACCTAGCAATTTAATGGTATTAAAGAATATGAGCAAAGTTTTGTGGTTGAATGTGTCGTATGCCAAAAAAATAAGGGAGATTCAATTGAGAACCAAGGCTCCTTCAACTGTTACTCATACCAAGCAAATATTTGGAAGATGTTACAATGAATTTTATGATAGGTTTTCCAAAATCAGAAGGAAATAGGGTCATTATAGTAGTGATAGATCAAATGAAAAAGTATGCCTACTTTTCAATCTTTCTCATCCTTCTGAAACAAGTACAATGGTAGAAGCATTCATGGGAATAATCTAAAAGATACATGGAATACAAAATATTATTGTAAGTGATAGAGATCGGAATTTCAATAGAAATTTTTGGACTAAATTTTTTTCTTGTTTGGTTACTCCATTGGATAAAAATTGATATTATCATGCTTAATTTTATGGGAAAATTAATATTTTGAAGAAACATTTAGAAGGATATCTACGTTGCTTTGCATCTGATAAATATACATAATTAAAGAATGGTGGTACAACACATCTTTCCATACTTCATAACGAATTCCAACATTTATGGAAATTTATGGATACCATCCTCCATCCATCACATCACCATTGAAAGGGACTATAAAGACTCAAGAAGTAGAATACCAAATATGGCATGTCCCTATAATACTAGTGTATTCCCTTTATTTTTATTGTTAGTGTAACCTCATATTGTTATTTTTGTGCCCATGTATCTCCCATGTTGTTATTGTTGTACCCCATAGAAGCCCATTATTTTTATTTTTGTGTCATTAAATTATTATTATTATATAAACTTTGATTATATTATGGCCCCTTAGAGTCATATATATACCAAGGAGGCATTATCATTCGTATCATCCAATAATTATTCATTTATGTAATGTAAAGGAGGTTCCCCCTCGAAGAGACTAATCCTTAAGTTGTTGCTCTATTGTTTCTTCTATTTTGTGAGTTGGTTGCATAACATTTGGTATAAGAGTTTTGAATCGTAGGGTTTTACCTCAAACAGTTCATCTTTGATTTTTTATTATAATTTTTTTTTTTTGCAAGGCTTGAGAAGATGAAATTGCAACCATGTGGAGCATAAATTAGTAAACTTCAAATACAAATTTCAGATCTTGATTCACTATATTTCCGTATATATGATTGATGGGGCTCATCAATGGGTAAATTATATGGACCTTAATACAACTCTTCAACTTACTAAAATCAACTTTTCTCATAATTTTTTACATGTTTGTTATATTTTTCTTAATGCAAAGGGTAAAGATGAGATGTCATGTCTAGTGGTCTAATGTGCATTGGTTGTAGGTTTTGGAGCAAAGTTTGGCTAATTAAAGTGTAGGAACTCAAAGGAGACAAGTAAGAGGGACTTTAGGAGATGGGATCTCCCTTGTTAACTCCTCACTCACTCGAAGATTTCTCCATCGAATCTCATTAGCTCAAATTTGTAGGTGGCCAAGCCATTAAGATCATTGGAAGCCAAGACAATGACAATTGAAGACTATTTGATCTCGAGATTGGGAGCCAAGCCTCCCTAAATTTAAGTAAGTTGTTCATAACTTCAATTGTATAAATAAGAAGGCCTAGAGCCTCATTAGGATTCAGATTTTTGTTCATTGTAGCCAAGAAGCATTTCCGAGTTGAAACTTTGTGATTGATCACTCTTGTGTATTTTTTATATTTTAATGAACATGAGAAGCATGCCCTTGATCTAGCACTAAGTTGACTCAGAGGGCTGAAGCTCTTGGGTTAGGTCCCAATCCTAGTAGAAAAGGTTCCTCTTCTTATATATGTATGCTTAGATTACATTCATAGTTATTTGTTGAACTGCTTTTGCTGTTCTTAATTTGCAAGTATTGGTATGATTAATTAGTTGTCTTCCATTTGTGGATAGTTAGAACATTGGTATCGTAGTGACGGAAGGAATGTTAGAAAAGCTCGTGATAGTGATTTTCAACTCATCTCTCTCTTTTGGGATCATTACTTGAGGGACACTTTCATACAATAAAAATAGAGTTCTTACTTTGTTGCATAAACTAGGGTTTCTTGATGAGTAGGTCATTACCTTTAAGTTTCTTAGGATAAGTTGCAATTGTCATTTCCGATCTCTTAGGTCTTGTATTGATTTCAAAGCAACTCCATCATGCACTTAGCCATTACATGGTAATAGTTATGTTTTCTTCCATTTAATAAATATTTTCCATGTATAGTTTCATTTGTGTATAGATGCAAAAAAAATGTCTGTTTGTGCAGGAGCTTCTAAAATCTCAATCTAGATTCTTAGTTTATAAAACAAAATTTCCATTTCCATTGAGTAAATCCAACCATATTGTAATAATTGCTTGAGTTCTTGGTAATGTTCACTCCCTTCCTGCCTTATTCTCTCATTATATACCTTTCCCGATCTTCATTCCACCTTCTAAACCACTTCCTAATCTTTTGGGATCTTCCTGTAGTAAAACATGGTATCTTGTAGGAGCACTGGGACATCTTGTAGTTTTCCTATAGGAAATTCGTTAGAAGCCTGGTCTGAGCCCGAATTGAGAAAAATCATCACTGAAGCTAGGATTAGACCTCTACTTGACCTCCATTCCATGAAGACAATTCTAACCCTTTTCCTTCATACTTGTATCCCCTACCAAAGAACAAGGAAATATTAACATTTTCATTCATAAAATGAATAGATAAATAAAAAGAGTTCTTTTTATTCCCTAGTTAGCACATGCATGCAAACTTGGACATGGAATTTTTTGGTTGAGTCATGAATGCTTGGACAGGGAAAAAAATTTCATATCTATGGAGATCAAGAGTGGAGAAACTTGACCAAAGATAAGAGTAGTGGATTTGAATCAAACTCAGTAGAGAAACTTGAGGTGATATTGCAATAATTGAGACACCATTAGAGTATTGCATGATTGATTTGATGATTTATGCATTTCTTGATCTCTTCATGGACCTAGGTATGGAGACGCTAGTGGAGTTGATAGATAAAATTCACTTGGAGGACCTTATGATGACTAGGGCATGAGGATACCTTTACTCGAGTTGGGTGTGTTGGTGGTCCTATGTACGAGAGGCACAAAACATGGAGAATGAGTAGATTCTTAAATGTGATGATAGTTAGCTATGTATGAGTATATGATTAAAGTGTTGAATAAATGATTGATGATGGCATATCTTTGTACCACTTCCTCCCTCCACCAATCCATCATTCATTCCCTCTCCCTCCATGAACTAGCTAAAGCATCTTCCCCTCCCTCCAATATCCCTATCATCCCTCTCCAACCCCTCCACCTCACTAGATATTACACCCAACACACCAACCCTCACTCCCCCGACCCCTTCTCTCCTTCTCTCATTACTTCACCCCTCCCTCCCGCTGTAGCCTTGATCCCACCTACTAATGACAATTTCTCCTCTTGTCCCCCTCTCCTTCTTTCACTCATCCCCATAATCCCATCCCTTCCCCTATATATATTCATATACTCCATTCACTCCCTTTCTATCCCACAAATTTCCTCCTCTCCCTCTTCTTGTCCATCCTTCTCTCCTACCATTGCTTCCTCAAACTCTCCCTCATTTCTCTCCACTATTCCTCCTCTCCTCAATACTATCCACTATTTTCATTCTCCCCTATGGTCCCTACTTTACCATTTCCCCAGATCCATCCCACCCTCTCCCTCCTAGCCCGTACCAACTAATCCCTGCTCTCCCTACACCAAAAAATAAATAATTCCCTATTCTCCCTCTCCCTCTCCATCCCACATTCCCTTCATTCTACATTCCCTTTTACACCTTCTATCACCTTGTCATTCCCCCAACCCTTCTCTTACACTCCTTTAGCTCATTCCCCATATCCCTCCAACACTCTCCCTTATCATGTCTTTCTCACCAAAAAATTACTAATTATCCCACTATGATCCCTACCAATTTCCCTCTTTTTCTCCCTTCCACTAACTGCACTAAACCTTATATCCCTCTCCTTCTCCCAAACCCCAACACAAACTATCAAATTTCCACCTCCTCTCACTATCTCCCCCTATATCATAATCTCTCTCCTTCCCATTATCAACCCTTGTCCCTCCCCATTATTTCACTCCTTCCCCTCACCCACACCCATCCCTCGCACTACAATACACTAAATATCCTTATTTCAATCTCCCTCCATACCACCATTCTCCCAACTTTACTCTTCCATATTCCCCTTCCTTATCTTTCCCTTTTATTCCCTCCTAGTATCTCTACCACCTGCTACTTCCAAACCTTTTTTCTATCCCTACAACCTCCCTCCATCACTCTATTAGCTACTATGCAACTTTTCCCTCTACCTTCCCTACCTCTAGCACCCCCCTCCCTCCCACATCGTTACATGTCAATTTAGCACCATTAGGAAAATGACTATAAATTTGGAACTCTTGCTCTCCATTAAAGCCTTCTCAGTAATACCCTACATAGCTAGAAGAGAAACCATTCTGAGAAACACAAGAATCCTGGATTACATTTCTTAAAAACTAGAATTTCAATTTGGGTTACACTATCCATATGATAAAAGTACAAAACCATAGGTTCAATCATTGACACTTGTGTAGTGTGTTGCACTATTATCCACTAAACTATTTGAGAACCATTATAATTGGATGAAAACAAATGGTAAATTCTAGAAGCCTTATTGAGAAATCTTATCCCAACAACCTGGACTTGAGCTCCTACTTATCTGGACTTCATCCCAGGATTGATGGACCTAATACCACTCATTATGCAACCTATTACTCATTATTTTGGATCTCCTACCTCTCCCTTCCCTCATATAAATATAATGGTACTCAATGGATAAGGGGTTGAATTTTCGAGCATTTAACTTATGCCCTTATGTCGTCCAATTTAGATTGAAGGCTTCTTGTGCAAAGGAGGATTTCATATCATTGGACTGTAGGCTTATGACATCAACATTCTAATATTTAGAGATTGAAGTGGAGCAAGAAACAAGAAATGAAAGGATCTAAGGGGAGATTTAATTCATAAAACAAACATGTCTCTTTAAGGCTTTTCTAGAGAGAAATTATATTTATTGACTGGTTTGTTCTAGATTTTGATTATGAATCTATGGAGTTCGGACTTGTCTACAAGATGGAATTCCCTACCTAACCCCCCTCCCTTTCCATCCCTCTCTCCTTAATCATATATCCTACCCCTTTGCATTCCTCCCTCTCTAACCTAATGAAAACATCAAATTTCTTCAATTCTCCCATCTATACCATCTCTTATCATATTTCTTTCACTCACACTTCCTTCTTTCTCCTCCCTTACTCATGACTCCCCATATTTATATCCATACTCTACATTTCTCTTATCCTCTCACTCTCTCCCTTTTCCCTATCATCTCGTTCACTCTCGTATTCTCCACACCTCCCTCCATCCATCCCTCTCCTTATTCCTTGCCTAATTTTGTCTCCCTTAATTTCCTTCCCTATATCCCCCCCCCCTCCATCTCAATCTATCTTTCCTCTACCCTACTAATCTCTTTCCTCTACCCTAAATTTTCTTTTACACACCACACCAACACCATATGCTCCCTCCCCCCCACTATCTCTATATCAATGCAACCCCATATATCTCCTACCGTTCAATTGCCACCCCATACCCCCTTCCTCCTTATTCCTTTGTCCCTTCCTTCACTTTCCCTAGCCTACTATAACCTAGCCTAGTTTAATCTAACCTAGCCTATGTTACACTACTCTTGCCTAACCTTACTTAGCCTTACTTACTCTAACCTAGTCTAGCCTACACTAGCATAACCTGCTCTGACCAAGCTTAGCCTAGCTTAGATTGCTCTAACCTAGTCTAGCCTACTCAAACTTAACCTAGCTTGGACTAGACTAGCTTAACATGACCTAACCTAGTCTACTCTAGCCTAGCCTACTATAATGTAGCCTAGTTGACTCTAGCCTAACCCATTCTAACCTAACTTATTCTAGCATATCCTAGCCTAACCTAGCCTACCTAGCCTACTTTGACCTAGCCTACTCTAACCTTGTTTAGCCTGGCCTACTCTAGCCTAGCCTAGACAATCCTAGCCAACTCTAGCCTAACCTAATACTCTAGCCTAGGCTACCCTAGCCTAGTCTAGCGAAGCTTACCCTAACCTATGTTATCCTAGACTAGCCTAATCTAGCCTACTTTAGCCTATCCTACCACAACCTAGGTTAACATAGTCTTTCCTAGCCTAGTCTAGCCAAGCCTACCCTAACCTACTCTATCCTAGTCTAGTGAAGCCTACCCTAACCTACTCTATCCTAGCCTAACCTACTCTAGCCTACTTTAGCCTAGATTACCATAACCGATGTTAGCATACTCTTTCCTAGCTTTGCCTATCCTATCTTAACCTAGCTTACTCTAGCTTAACCTATCTTAACTTGGCAAACTATATCCTACTAGCATACTCTAACCTAATCTAACTTAATCTAGCCTACAGTAGCTTAGCCTAGCCTACTCTAGCCTAGCGCATCCTATCCTAGTCAAGCATAGCCTATTATTTCCCTTTTCTATTTTAGCCTAGTCTACTTGAGCCTACCTTAGACTAACATACTCTAACCTTACCTAGCCTAGCCTACTCTACCCTAGCCTAGCATAAACGACTATAGCCTACTAGCCTACTATAACCTAGCCTAGTTTAATCTAGCTTAGTCAAGTCTATCCTAACCTACTCTCACCTAACCTAGCCTGCTCTAGCATAACCTGGCTGAACCTAGCCTACCTAGTCTAACCTAACATACTCTAGCCTATGTTATCCTAGCCTAGTCTAGCGAAGCCTAACCTAACCTACTCCATCTTAGCCTAACCTACTCCATCCTAGCCTAACCTACTCTAGCCTACTTTAGCCTAGCCTACTATAACCTAATTAGCATTCTCTTTCCTAGCTTTTCCTATCCTAGCTTAACCTAGCTTACTCTAGCCTACCCTACCCTAGTTTATCTTATCCAACTATAGCCTAATAGCCTACTCTAACTTAGCCTACCTTATTCTAGCTTGGTCAAGTCTAGCCTAGCCTACTCTGGCTTGACCTAATATACTCTAACATAGCCTAGTATGGCCTAGCTTTCCTAGCCTAGCCTACTCTAGCCTACTTTACCCCAATCGTCTCTACCCTAGCATAGATTATCCTAGCCAACTCTATCTTAATCTATAATACCCTAGTCTATCACTATTATCCTAGCCTACTCTAGGCTAGCCTATGTGTTATAGACATTTTTGGACACTTCAACCCCAATCATAAATGTTCATAAACTGAGGGATCCTAAGTCCATAAAAGTGTTGCTTCACTACCTAAAGGAACAAGGTCAGCTGATTACATCATCTCCCAGAAGTTCTCCACTAAAAACGTCTCATAAATGGTCAAAACTGGACCATACTGAAAACCCAGTGCAAAAGGTGCGATGCATATGACCTTCCCAATGTACAAGGTGCGATGCATACTGAATGGCTACTCTGTAGGGTGCGATGGTCGGGAATGGACAAATGGAAGGGACAAAATGTGAGGTGGAAGATCATGGAATATTCCATAAGCTTCCCCTCTGACACTTGCCTCTCTGTTTTCGACCAGGGATGAGTAAGAGATCACCATTCTCCAAGTGGAAGTAGGAACTATTAGAGAGGACACTAATCAAGACCCTAGAAGATGACTCACCTCCCTACAATCATCTATATATGGATCCCTCATCACAAAGATCGAGAGGATGGAATCTTGTATCTTGTAGAGAAGTGTTGTTGG